>JAHDVE020006979.1:0-56188 GCA_022606495.2 Halesus radiatus | reverse complement strand
TGGAACAACTAAAAATATAGAAAATAAACCAGAATTTTTGGAACCAACCACTCCCCTCGAAATTGTGGAAATTATATCAAAATTGCATGATGGTTGCGCTCCGGGTTTTGATGGTCTTTCCGTAAAGACACTAAAAATGATAAAAAAAAATATTTGTATGCCAATCTCACATATAATAAATAATAGCTTTAAGCCTGGAGTTTTTCCAAACACGTACAAAAAAACCATAATAACTCCAATATTTAAATCCGGTAGCCCGTAGGACGCCTATTTCACTTTTATCAAATATATTTAAAATTTTCGAAAAAATTGTTAAGAAAAGACTAAATACATTCATTAAAAAAAACTCAACCATAAATACAAATCAATTCGGATTTACAGAGGGAAAAAGTACTCAAGACGCCATTGCTAAAATTTCGTCAAGTGTACAGAGTAATCTGGACAAATCAAATAAATGTATAGGAATCTGCATTGATTTAAAGAAAGCGTTTTACAGCATTTCCCATAAAAAAAACTTGTATTAAAATTAAAAGAAAATGGAATTGACCACATAGCCCTTAAATGGATAGAAAACTACTTAACATACAGACCTTAAATGGTAAAATTAAACCAAACATTTAGTAAATCACTCAATTAAACCAAACACAAGTAACTTTGGAATCCCTCAAGACACTGTACTCGGACCATTATTATTTCTAATATATGAAAATGACATTTTCCAGCAAAAAATTAATGGTGAACTAATCTCTTGTGCAGATGATACTGTATTATTAATAAAAGCTCCAACATGGGAACTAGTTAACAAATTTGCAAATAATGATATAAATCCGGTCAGTGGCTGAGTTGGCATCGCGTTTGGGTCTCACCCAGGCGTTGTGAGTTCAATTCCTCGGCTGGCTAAGTCCTCCATTACGACACAAGCAACATCTTCCGCTTACTGTGATGGTAGTAGGAGATTTTCAAATATTGTCAGGTTATTCCCCTTGAGGTGATTTTTCACAAAAACGGCGCTATATAAATCGTCCAAGTATTATTATTATTATTATTCGTACCCCGAGAATATTTGTCTTTCTATTTAAAAAAACAAAAAATATATCTTAAAAGTATGGTTTGATAACAACCTACTCACACTTTATGCAAAAAAACAATATATGTCTTATTCTTCTTATATAAAATGCCTAAACAAAACGTTAATATCATAACCCATGATAATAAATGTGACAATTGACACTGTAAACAAACAACTCTTCTTCCGAAATGAAATACCTTGGTGTGATCATTGATCAAAACTTAAAATGGAATAGACAATGGAATCACAGAGCTAGTAAAGAGAATAAGGAAATGTATATATATATATATATTCATTAGGCTAATAAATATTTTAAATTTGAAAATAATCAAAAATGTGTACTATGCCCTTGTTTACTCTTTACTTATCTACGGATTTTTTTGCTGGGGAGGATCTACAAATAATTTAAATTCAGTAAAAGTTTCACAAATAATCATCATAAAAGTAATACTTAAAAAAATTCCACCTTTTCAACGAAATCACTTTTCACACTATTTCCAGTACCAAATGTTGAAGATATACTTAAGCAAGTTTCTATTATAAAAATGCATATGATATTCCATTTTTGAACTAGAAAAACAAGTGAAAAAGAGTCAGAATAAAAATGGTAGATTCAGAAATGAAAATGGTAGAAAAGTTAAGATACTAAATATTATGACCAGTTGTTGGATTGCACAGTTTATTTAATTTTTTATTGAATCATTGTTTTGATTGGTGTATTTTTCTCCCGTCATAATATCCCTCTGTTCAAAACATATACAGTACAATACATCCCAGTTTGTGATTTCCGTATGAATGGTTTCAAGCAATGACATTACAAACAATGGTTACAAGCCATAAATCGTTTGGCTAGGAAGTTAGCATTTTATTTTTTGAAATCTTATAAATTAAGCCGTACATTATGCCTGGAGAATCCTATTGTATATCATTAATTTCGATGATTCCAGAAACATGCGGAGGAGCTCCATAAAGCCCGGCCAGATTTATACAAAGATCCCAACCACAAGCCTGAGTTGGCCATTGCTTTGACTCCCTTTGAAGCCTTGTGCGCATTTAGACCAATCGAAGAAATCAAAAAATTTGTGACTGGTAAGATTTCATCTCTTTCCCTGCGTCTTACGTAGGTGAAGTTGCGCAAATGCAATTGCGGCATTGATTTAAAGCAAAGCGATGCTTTAATAGACGATTATGATAGGGTTTGTCTCTTTTGTCCCACAGTACAGGCCGTTCTTGTATAGAACAGATAAAATTTTCTACTTCAGCCATGTTGAAAAATGGCAAACGATGTCGCATCCACTACGCGTGAAAATATCAAATCAACTGATCGCTTTGCTGAAGTCCCGGGTTGCACCGCACCATTCATCGCTTGTTATTTGTCACGTAGGACCCTTCCAAGATATTCCAATCATTTAAAATTTTTGCACCATGTAGCATCACGTCGTCATCGCATGTTAGACGGAGCGTTACAAATTTGTTTAGAACCATAGAGACATTATCAAATAGAGTAGTCAACCTGTACAGATGGAGACTTGAAACCGTGTTCCATCCGGTTCGGGAGAGGTATGTGGTGTGGAGAGGAGACTCTCGCGTTCGACATTCAAACAAATTCTCACGAACCATGTGGAAGCTTGCTGAAATTAGCCAAACATATACTTATAGTGGCAATGCAATTTGACAGTTGTGTTTTGCGAACATAAAATTTTAATATTTAATGGCAAATTACTTATTCTTGCTTAAGTACTTGGCAGTTATGTTAATGAAATAAAAAAAAATAAAAAACACACTTCAGGAAAATTACTTGGTTGGCTTTTCCAAACTTTATGGAAAAGTTTTTGCCTCAGATTTAGCAGTTAATCAGCATTTTAGGGCACAGTTGGTTGTTCAGCTAGCAATACATGACGCCTCGACAGCCGCTTGTAAGCGACTGTTTGGCCCGGCCGAGCTATGACTTCCACGAACTACAGTTGAGTGGAGCCACTTTGATTGCTTAGTGTTGTATCTAATTATATGCATAATATATTTAGAACTCAATATAAAATATTGCATTGCATCTTATTTTGTTTGTTGCTAATGGTATTATGTATTTGTATTCTAGATTTGCCCGAGCTACAAGCTGTTCTGGGAGAAGAAGTCACGAGAATATTATTGCAAGGAAAAGCCAATTCCTTGGTGATTCTTAAGACTGCATTTGAAGCCTTAGTGACACAAAATGTTGCCGTCCTCAAGGAGAATTTGGACGCAGCTGTTCAACGTCTCAGTACCGCAGGTTTGTATGGAAACAATGTTGTGATGAGTTTTCAATGTTTTGTCTACCTCAGTAAGAAATTAAGATAAGACCTCATCCTCATGGCTTCAGCCTGCAGGGTGAGGTTTGGCTTGATAATGCAAACCTCTGATAGGAGACGAATGAGAAGTATGAAAATATTGATGAAATGAATAACATTTTTTTTTTTACAAGAGGATGACTTGATAAAAACTAATGATTTTATTTATCTCATGCAGACTGAGATAAGATTATGTATTTTTATTTTTTGCATTGACTGTCTTAATTTTGCATTGTCATGTTTTTTTTAAAATTTAATTTAATTTTATTTTTATTTATTTTTTTTTTATTTGGGCAGTAATTTTATGAGGAATCATTTAAAAATAAAACACAATTATGGTGAAACTCTCTTATAAGTTTTCACAGATAAGTTTTTTTTTCATTCCTTTTTTATGTGGGAAACCCTTATATATATTTTGTAGGATTATTTTGGTCATTTTTGCATTCCAGTCTTCAAACCGAAGAAAAAACGTTTTAAGTATGGAAACTTATTATGTGAGAACTTTATAAGTTGGTTTCACTGTACTTGCCTTATGAACATAATTTTTTTATTACATTTCTTATCAAGCTGTTTTTTTTGTGTATATTTCTGATTATTATATTTATTAAATTAACCCGATGAAGGCATGCGCTATGTTGAAACTAGATAGCGTATAAAATATTTTATTAAGGAAAAAAGCTAATTTAGTTTTATTTTCATTTACAGACCTGGCGGCTCAGGCCGAGCTCCAGTTTTTGTTGCTGAAAAGGTTGACTACCGCATTCCCAGGAGATGTGGGCTGCTGGTGCATTTACTTTTTGAATTACCTCATTCTCAAGCCCGGAGAAGCCATATTCCTTGGACCAAATGTGCCACACGCTTATTTATTTGGAGGTAAACAACATGTTCAAAAAAATTTTTATGACTCAGCATTTTTATAATCAAATTGATAGAGTAGTTGAATAATTATTTCATTCACTGGCCAAATTATTCTCTCAACGCTGACAATTCTCACGTTCAGCCTCACTGCCAAGAGCGGACGGCTCGTGGCATTTCTCAATCGACCGGACTCTGATTACACATCACTCTCCCGCTCTCTTAAAATATTGTATTTCTGCTATTATTAAAATGTAAATGGTATAGTCATTTAGCGAATATACTTATAAAGATCTTTCCGAGTTCATTTTTAATATACACCCCTGAAAGAAATACACAAAATGTTACTGAAAAAACTTTATTTTTTTTTTCAGATTGTGTTGAATGCATGGCTTGTTCCGATAATGTGGTGAGGGCTGGACTCACTCCCAAGTTCATAGATGTGTCAACACTGGTCGGTATGCTGGAATATGAAAGTAAATCACCGGAAACTGTCCTTTTCCAACCCAACGTTGAAGATGCGTTCACAAAGATTTGGAGGCCACCGGTAAAGGACTTTGCGGTTGCCGAAATAAAGGTAAAATATCTTAATTCTATGTTAGTCTTTATATTATGTATTCTTTCCTCAATCCGCCTGACTGCAGGCCAACGCCCCATTGACAATCCCAATTAAACACTAAATTTATCTATACTTGGTTGATTTATGAATTTCAAGAAAATCTTTTTTATATTTATCATTATTATTGACTAATTTGGTTATTAATGACAAGAACTTGAGGAAAAAACGTCTGAAATGTAACAAAGTATATTTGAACTAGTTCGGCGTCCACCTTGGCTCTGTGTCTGGGCCTTTACGCAGGTGGCATTATCTAAACAAACATATCATTCAGAATGAGTTTCCATTCTGAATGATATGTTTGTATACATTTTTCCTTGAGATGGATATATAATTAATTAACATATTCAGTTATGAATTCCTCAATACAATATTATTTTTTTGGATTACGAAAGTATTTTAGGAATCAACATATTAGAGGATTATTTGTTGACGGATTCCTATAAGTTGAGTGTATTTATAAATAAATTAATTCAAATTTACTTTGTATTCACCACTTTATTAATATACACATATCAACATGTTTAGAAAGTGATGCTTTCTTCATCAGGAATATACAGAATATATTAATAATATATATAGTATTATATATTTACTACTATAATATGTATTCTATATGTTTCTGATGAAGAAAGCAAATATTTAGTTTTTTAATTCCAAACTTTTATTATTTGGAGGCTTATTTTAGGAAAGGTTCTTTTCAAAGATGACGAGTGACTTTTTAATAAGATATTTTAATTTATTTACAAAATCAGTAGAAATAAATATCTACCGACTGATTTTATGTACCCCAAATATTCCCGGCCCAACGGACACAGTTTTAAGTTAATTATTGGTGCCTAATTTGTAAGAAGAGAGAGAAAATATTACAAGGAATGATTTATATAAAGCAAATTGTCCTTGCTGACATTCTATAATCTATTTCGGTGCTTTGAGATAACAAGTAATATGAGTTGAACATGGAATGAAGAGAGACAGTCTAATCTAGCCGAATAAAAGGAAGAGAATGATGCTATTTGGGAAAACTGGCGATTATATAGGAAATGTAGGTGTCACTAGTGTCGCCGTGCTTCAGGTGTTTGACGACTGTCGAATAGTAAATCTTAGTGGCCAGTTATATAGCTACATTATAAATGTTTCCAAGAAGTATTATGAAATTTATTAACATTTTCATTCGTAAATTCCTCACTATAATAATATAATTTCAGATTCCAAAGGACACTAAACAGTCTTACAACACCATAATGCGACACAGCGCGAGCATTTTCCTCGTTATCTCTGGAAAGGGAACTGCAACTGATCTGGAGCAGAAAGAAATCAGTAAAGGAAGCGTTCTGTTCCTCAAGTCTTCCCGACAACTGACCATAGCTCTTCTCGAAGGAAGCGGGGAAGACTTGGTCATATACCAAGCCATGTGCAATATTTTCTAATTTAAATGAACATATTTTTGAAGATTGTTTTAAAATGTTAGCCATTAAATATTATCACCATTTCTTTAATAACTGAAACGTGCCTAGAATTGGTGTTTAACTTACGGGGACCCTCAAATGCCAGAAAAACAAAATGGCGCTGATTGGCACTTTGATGACAATGCTATATTTTTTATTTATTTTGTTAATTGAACACCGAAATGATAACTTTATTATTGATTGTTATTTAGTATCTAAGGAACTAATGATCCAGTTGTCTTCTGTTTATAATTAATGTAATTGGTAAATTAATATAGTGTAATATTTTTATGTGCAATATTAATAATTCCTGAATATGTATAATTTTTATTATCAAGAATTTTCTAATTTTTAAATAATTTAACATTTACTGCATCTTCTTTGAATCTGGTCACTCGTTGAATAATTTAGCTTTTTTTTTACAGTTGCGCTGTTTATTATTTTTTGTATATTATTATAAAATATTTTTGACAGTACCGTAAGAAATATTATTATAAGCAAATAATATTTTACGTTGTTAAATATTTTTGAAGTTATTTAAACAGGTATTCAGTCAACAGTATTTTTCAAGTATGTTTTTAAAAATAAATTGAAATATATATTTATTTGTTCTGGTTAAAGAAAATGTCTTTTGTTAAAGTATTACTCTCTGTACAAATCTGCACCTCAATGAAACATCAGCAAAGGAATGTTGAGATTATATGGCTGTTCAGATCTAGTCTTCCGAGCACTCCTCCCACTTAAATCAACCCCTTTACGTATTATTTATTTGAATATTAGTGTAATGTAAGTGGGTTTTCCTTTATCTGATTGTGTTTTAGATAGTGCTACAATAACATTTTTCTATATAATGAAAACAAGACATATTTAATCACTTAACCTTTTTCAGTAAATAACACTACCAACATTAAAAAACAGAAATACATTATGTTGTTACCATAGGCTTCTGCCACAAACATATGGTTATTTATTCTACTTTTCAAAGTATTGGTACAAATGCATGCAACATTGGTTTTATGTGTGTGGTCACAATAAATAATGGTCCCATTATGAAATTGACAAGATGGGTAGGTAAAGAGTTAAGAATATCATGGGGAAGCAATGGGTGACCCCTTTCAATATATATGCACATAATAGTATTATAATCGGCTCCATGGTCGAGGGGCAAGGCTCTCAACTACGAATCCGAAGGTCGCGGGTTCAAACCCCGGCGTGCGCAAGTAAATTTTATTTAATTAATTTGTGTTATTTCACAATTAATTAATTTATAAATAATATATAGTGTATTTGCGCACGTTTCAGAGTGGAAGATACTCTCATTATCGCCCTGGTGAAAGACCACCATTCAGAATTGAAACGTTGCTTGAAATGGCTTTTAGACGTGTTTGGTGACCAGATCTGAATAGCCAGGTATTTCCCCACCTCCATCTTCCCCTTCTCCACCCCCTCCCCATTACCTTCAGCCTCACAACATTCCCCAATTGGGAATGTCATAGTCTCACTGGCTCCAGACGGTTGGGAACAGTTGGGACTCTTGTGCAGTATTCATATAAAAAAAATATATATAAAAAATAATACCCCAGTAATATCTGTTTTACCACTGACGTCAGAATGAATGACCCGCCCTGAAGCAAAATCTGTGTTCTATCCTGACGGCTGGAGGCAAAGCTAAATTTGGTACCACGCTGATTCGTGCATTTCTTGAATAAACCCCGTCGACTGGCGGCGAGCGATATATGATGATTTTAAGGAATAAAATAATTATGGTTTCCTGTGCAATCAAACGTTGTAAAAATAGAAGTGGTGAAAAGAATAATCACAAATATTGCATTAAATTCCAGAGGTAAGTGTTATTTTACTGTATTTTAAACTTATTCAATATAATATACGATCAGTTTTAGTAAAATAATATAGTTTACTGGTGTCCACGTTTCTATCACGTATTGTTGACTGCAGTAAGTAAATTATAAAACATTTGTAAAAAGGTCAAACTAAATATTCTAATAAAATATTTGGTTTTTGTAAACGAGATGCACCTTTTTACATATTACTTTTTTTACTTAAATTTGTGGTTTGGGTTAGTTTAGGATATAATCATTGGTGGCTCATGACTTTGGAGTGAAGTAGAGTGCTAAGATCGAAAAATATGACTTTATTGATGTTGTTGAAGTCGAAAATAATTAAATTTTTTTTTGTATGAAGATTTTTCAGTTAGGTGGGGCAAATCTCCATACAAAAAAATTGAAATTAAAAAAAAAAATTTTTTTCAACTAAAACAACTCAATAAAGTCGTATTTTTCATTCTTACCACTCTGGCTCACCAAGTCACGGGTCGCCACTGGGGTATACGTTGGCACGGCTACTGGAATAAAGGAGATTGGCGATAAATCACTAAAGGGGACACGCCTACGCTCACCCCTTCACCCCATTAAGGTTTGTTTTGTTACCCTTGTTCACCTCTGCATGGGTATATTCATTTAATCTGTTTTTTACATAGTATTATAGATATAATTTTTTCCAATTCATATTACAGAAATTAAATTCCTTTGTGTCATTGCAAGATTCCATCTAATTTAGATATAATTTCGGAAAAATGTAGTGGTGCCAAATTATCAACAATATTTTTAACACGATAAATGTCTTTAAAAATCAGGAAATTTGAATGTTTTTAAAAAAAAACCTTTTACATTAATATTTCAGAAAATGATTATTGTATAATAAATTCAGAAATAAACAATTGGGTCACTTAACTGAAGACAATGTTGGTATAATAACAATATTCCTCATGTTTGGCTTATATTTTGGCTACACAGGAAAAATCCAAAAAAATACAAAATTTATTAAATTTCTCTGAAAAAATTAAAACTAATAATCGACAGAAGATGCGCATGTCTCCATTTTAGCAATGACCCTGTCATGAATACATTTGTTTGATATTACCTTCCTGTTCCATTTTTTCAGCCTTTAACAATAGAAAGATTATGACAAAGTCCATCCATAATTTCTTTAGTCCGCGAAAGTAGCTCATTCTGGAAGTACATATTTAAACATACGCAATATATTAATCGTTTTTCAAGTTCCATTGTATTGCCTCAATCTTATAAAATTAAAGGTGTCCGATATGAATGTCTCGCATTCTCTACTGAAATCAAACACCAAAATGGTTATTGAAAATAAAAATGAAAATTTGAGCGATTCGAAAAAATATAATGTGTCCAAATTAAATGTTCTCCATTTTACTAAACCATTTAATTTCATCTTTTTGTTATTTGGTGTTCAAAGAAGTTCTTATGACCAAAATAAAATATCACCAAGAACACAGGGCAGTAAAGTTTACAGTTTTCTTTTTATTGTTTTTGTGACCGCTTTGTCGGTTTATGGCTTTACTGTCAAAATTAGGAGGCAGCAGAACGAGCCAATTTTATCGTCTAACGTTACACAAAATATTGGAGTTATGTTTTTGTGTTTCACCGGAATTTTGTCATTGATTATCTCAAACTTTATCAGTTCTAAAAATTCTATTGATCACTTCTACAACATTGTGTATGTTGATCGTCAACTTGGTTTGCCGCAAGAGTGCTACGTGCGTAAAAGAGTGTTATTTGCCTTCTTCAGTTTCTTTTTATATTTGATTACTGTCTTAGTTGGTGATTTTGTAGCGTGGTATAATTCCGATATATGCGCATATGCCTCAGGTTACGTTAACACGTGCGTGCTGGATTTAATTGCTTTTCAATATTTGGTGGATATTTGGATAGTCACGTTTCGCTTGCGAATTCTAGTTGCCCAACTGGTTTGGTGCAATAACGCCAAGCTTTATGTGAAGGAAGATTCTCAGGTTGATTTTGATCCACATAATATGATTTATATCAAAAGGTGGAAGCAACTTAAGGGCATTATTTCAAAGAGCAATATTTGGGATAGTTTTGGTGATAGAATACTGCGGCTGACATCGGTTTATGATAAACTCGCTGATAATGTAGATATAATAAACAGTACTTATGGTTTTCAGGTAAATATATAAAAATGTAGTGAAGCGACAAAAATATAATTTTTCCTAACTATTCAAGCAAGGGCTTGCAGTCCGTATGGCAGTGATGCACAACCTTTTGAGCCGCGGGGCCAAATAACGCATTTTAAATTTGTTTGCAGGCCGCAGCAGGTAGGGTACATACAGCTTGACATGGTTAGCTTTGCAGTTGGTGGTGTCGCTAACCTACTAAAACGGTAACTTTGAATAGATAAAGCACAAACAAAGCGCAGCAGGCGAAAATTTTTCTTTCTCTCCAAAAGTCCAAATCAATAAATGCTATCGGTTTTTATCATAATGGAACTCTGAAAGATTGCTATTAAATAAGAAATATCAAAATCTCATCTTTTACCCATGTGTTTTCAGGAAAAAAACGTTTGGAAGCTTACCCTTATGAAATGGAACCCATTAAAAATATTGAACATAGCGCTTATAAAAAAGCACAGCAGCTGAAAATCTTGCGACGCTTGAGGTCAAACCAATAAATGATATTGATTTTTATCATTCGGAAAGTCAGATTCCAAACAAAATTATTTAGTCTAGAAATATTTGGGATTTTTATAGAAGGAAATCCTTTAAAATGCATCAAATATAGATCCACCATAAAGAAATTGCAAAAAAAATTTCTGCATTTAAGGCTGCTCTCTGACGGTCCGGTGAGGAACGAACTTTTTACTGGTTACTGCAGACACTGCACAGAAAAGTCAGGGACTTTTCTGCGCACTGTCTTCAGTAGCGAGTGAAAAGTTCGTTCCTCACCAGACCGTCAGAGAGCAGCCTAAGATCAAACCCCAAAATTCTATCATTTTAAGAATGTGTAAAAAAACCTCATTATTTTGAGCGGCCGATTCAAAACTTTGAAGACGGACTAAAGTTTTCTTCTAAACCCTTTTGCAAATTTTTTTTTACTGCAAACTTTTTGATATTTTATTTAGTGTAGTGGGCCGTTCGAAAAGGCTCACGGTCTGCACGAAATGCGCTCGCAGGCTGCATGCGGTCTGCGGGTTTTGCATCACTGCCATATAGCCTGTAAAAATATTTATGCCCCAAGAATAATAAATACCGAAAAAATTATGAAAAAGCGTGTGAACTTATACATACTGGACTTAATATTTACAATGTAATTTTAAACAGTAAATATGATTATTTTCAGATATTACTTATAATGGCTTCCTGTTTATTGTCATTTTTAGTGGGGATAAATTCAATGTTTGACGTTCAAGAATTCGTCATTGATATTGTAAGTTAAAATTTTTATATATTGAAAATAATTTTAATTTGACTGTTTATTATCTTGTAACCTCTTGATTCAATAATTCACACCGGCCTTCCTTATTTCTGACAATAACTACTCTCAAGTAAAGTTGGACATGTCAGCTTTACATTGAAAGTATAAATATGGTTTTCAGCACGGCAATGTAACCGTATCAGGAATCAACTGGTGTCTTCATTTCTTCATCATTTTGGCCACCACAATCATTTTCACCGAGGCAATGAAGTATGAACATAAAAGGGGAATTGTTGTCATTAACAAGCTGATATTAGGCCGAAACATGTGTATGTATGCAAAACAAATTTAAATCAGAGTTTTCCACTGTTTTTCGATTCGTCACACCCCTTTCAAAAATATTTTTTTCACAGGACCCCCTCCAGGTAAACTCTCAGTTTTTTTTTTTACTTTTAATAACATTGGAAATGTTACAAAACAGCCGGCAACTGATATCAATAACTCTTAATGAAAATATGAAATAGATAAAGAAATAGAAATTTATAGAGGTTTCATTTATTACAATACAATCAATATTTTCCGCTTAGTGTGATGATAGTAGATTTCAAAATCTTGTCAGGTTATTCGTAATGTTTCTCTTAAAAAATATATATATTTATGGTATTCAACCTGATTACTTTTGTTGTACTTGTTGATTTTAGCTGATCGCCACTGTGATCGTTTAATGTTACTGGAGGGCCTGATGAAGTCCAGACCTTTTGTGGCCACTGCCGGTGGCCTGTTTCCAGTAGATTGCACCTTGCTCTACACCTTTGTGGCTACCCTCGCTACCTACACCGTCATATTGTACCAGATGAAAGATTAATAAAATGATTTTGTTATAAATTTTTATTATTTTACGAGAAGTTCCTGAATTTAAATGGTTGATTGAAAACTACAGTTTTTGCAAATAATTGTGCTTTAGTTGTCTACTTTACTAACGAATGGCCATTCGTTGAAGGTGCAAGAAGAACTGGTCCGGAGAACTAGCATCATTGATCCCTTTGGCACCGGGAAACAGGCCAAACGTGTGCGATATTTTGTTAATGAGAATTTATGGTTTCTATGACTCGTTCTTGTGTGCAACAGCTTAGCTGTGAAATGATTTCAGTTCGATTCATGTTTACCGGCACCGTGCAGTATAGACACGTAAAGTGGCATACAGTTCATTTAGAATAAATATGTAAATTACATAATGGACTTACAGTTAAACTTTAACAACTTTTTAAATTTTTTTTATTAATTTTTTTATTTTTATTTATTTACTTTATTTTATTTTTATAAATTTTTTGATTTGTCTAAAGAGTTCATAAATGATCTTACTTCATTTTTTAATGTTTGCTTAAAACAAAATTATTTCTGATCTTACTTCATTATTTAATGTTTGCTTAAAACAAAATTATTTCCAATTTAATGGTGTTATACGAGATTTGTTCAAAAGAAAAGGTGAATTTCGAATTTTTTCGAAAAGTATTTATTTATTCATCAATATCCATTTTCTCCCCTTCAAAGTAATCCCCCTCAGATATAATGCACTTATGCCAGCGCTTCTTCCAATCCTCGAAACACTTCTGGAATGCGCTTTTTGGTATGGACATCAGCTCGTTCTTCGATTCTGACTTTATCTCATCAATTGTGGCAAAACGCTTTCCTTTCATTGGTCTCTTCAGTTTCGGAAATAGAAAAAAGTCGCAAGGAGCCAAATTGGGATGATTGGGCCTTGGTTTCGACATCATAACCATATACCCATGTTTCATCACCAGTTATAACCCTTTTGAGTAAATCTGGATCGTCATTGACGTCATTCAACAACTCCTGAGCGATACTAATGCGACATTGCTTTTGCTCAAAATTTAGCAATTTCGGAACAAACTTCGCTGCCACACGTTTCATGCCCAAAACATTCGAGAAAATTGCAGGAAAATTCAAAATTCACCTTTTCTTTTGAACAAACCTCGTATGTGAATATGCAAAAGTTATTGCTTCATATTAAGAAAACACGAAATGATACGATACAATTGTACCACCCCAGCCAGGAGCACTCCTGTCCCGGTGAGACCGGTACACCAGGGGGCACTGATTTGTTAGGACTTGGAACACGTGCTCTGTGGATTGGGAGAAGGTTGAGGTTTAATTGACCGATATATATGGTAAACTTATAAGCCTATATTGGAATTTAGGATGGGTTGGAATAATGGTATGACTGGGCGTTGGTATTTCGTTTCTCGATTCCCGCTTTTTTTTGCTTCTCACTTCTTCTCACTTTTTTGCTTCCCGTTTTCAGCTTTCCGCTTATAGGTTTTTGTTTTTAGTTGTTTCTTAATACTGGTTCTCGTTTCCGGCTTTCCATTATTTTACATTTTTCGCTATACGCTTCCAGTTTTCATCTGCTTTTTCCTTCCGGTTTTCCGCTGCTTCACGCTTTCCACTTCCGCTGCTTCTTCCTTCCTGTTTCATGTTTCCTGCTTACTGATTCTTCATTTTTTTTTCTCGGATCACGCTGCTTTATTTTTTCTGCTTCGTACTGCTTCTTATTTCCCGTTTCCCGCTGCTTCTCGTTTCCTGCTTCTTACGGAAGGAATGTTCTAGATTACCGTTCTACATCATCCCTGTCCGGTCATGTGTCCAAAGCATTTGATCTTCATACTACTTAGCTTTCATTGGTTTTGGTTTGACTTTCTCCATTACGACACAAGCAACATCCTCCATTTAGTGTAATGATAGCAGGAGACCTTCAAACATTGTCAGGTCATTTGAAACCCGGATATGCTTGTCTCTCCTTAAAAAAAATGTGTCGGATTTGTGTTCCTTTACTTCCCATTCCTTGTTGAGGCGGTTTTATTTATTTAACTATTTTCTTTGACTGGTAAGTGAGTTTTCTCAGTTCACGGAATTCCTTTTTCGGTTTCTTCTTCCAGTGTTCCATTAACAGCGCTTTCGGGAAATATCTAAATAAATAAACCTAACTTGGAGTAGCTATATATATTTGAAACGATAGACTAGCCTACGTCACTCACGATTCACAATATTTTTTCAGAGCTCAGTGCTCCACAACCTTTCTTAAAATGGAAAAATATTAATCCACAAGATCCTGCCCAAATGAATGCAAACAATTCTGCCTTCGGCTCGATGTCAGTGGTTATGGAACACCGTTCTCAATATTAATAATTGGTAAAGCTGTAAAAAATAGACATTTAGATTTTTAGTTGACAATTGAAATATGCTGAAATAAAGAACTTATCTGCTGCTTGAAGTGGTTTTATCGTTCGACGTTGTACTCAAGTGACCTCACCCCTCACTGAACTGAGGTGCAGGTATACAAAGAGACAGGTCTTTGGGAGTCACTTAAAACTATTTTGTTGACTGAGATATTCGATTATAACATTATTATCCCACATTGCCCTCAGAGGTAAATGACACAAAAAAAACAATACTTTCAAGATTGAAAACTGGAACGATTAATTGAAATATGTATTCTAAGAAATTTTTAGCCTGATTGAACGTTATACAAAAACGGTTATTCACAAAAAACCCCTACATTAAAAAAATCTAAAAATGGAATAGGATCGAAATGACAATCTAGTCTCCTTTAATGGAAGCAATCTTCCCAAGAAGTCCCAAATTGATATGCTTGGTGTAACCTTAAGTTACCAGTTCAGGTATGAGGGCTCCATCAAAGCCAGAGTAAAGTTAGCCTCTCAGAAGCTGGGCGTATTGTACAGAGCCAGCAGATACTTTAATAGTATACAACTGCTGAACCTGTACAAATCGCAAGTGCGCCCCACTGTAGAATTTGGCAGCCATCTCTGGTCTGGAGTCCCAAAATATCTGAAAAAAACCCTCGACTCTGTGCAGAAACGGGCGGTCCGTTTGATGGATTCGCCTATCGTAACAAACGGACTGCAATCTTTGGAGCACAGACGTCAGGTGGGAATGCTGTCCTTGTTTTACCGGCATTTTAATGGAAGATGCTCTGAGGAACTAGCGTCATTGATCCCTTCGGCACCGGTGCATAGTCGGGAAACACGCCAAACGCATGCCCAACATTTGCACACTGTTGACATTTGTCACATGAGAACGGGTCACTTCTACGACTCGTTCTTGTGTTCAACAGCTCAGCTGTGGAATGATCTGCCGGCCTCTGTGTTTCCTCCATTCTACAACATGGGTCTCTTCAAGACCCAAGTTTACTCCTTCCTATCCTCTAAAAGACCCTCCACACAGCATCCCCAAAGATGATATAGGCCTTGAGAGAAATTATTTCCCTCAGGGTCTCCTGTGTGGTGTTTCCGTAAAACAAAGAAAAACATTAACCATATATTCTGTTAGCAGCAGATTCAAATGCTGCCGCCATGGAGTTTGGTACATTAATTCGGCGCCAGAGGCGTCGCTCTCGTCTGTCGGTAGAACAGCGATCTACATTTCACCCGTGGTTCACGGTACCGCCATGAGAGGCGCGGCCATCGACTCGGTCGGCAAGGAAGAGGGCTACGGCCCGACACCCGCTTCACCCGGGGAAGAGGCTGGCATTCAAACTAGTGTTGGGTAACTAGCCAGAATTTCAATACCATAACCAACTGGTTATTAGGAGCTAAATAACTGGTTATAAAACGGTTATTTGGTTATTTTGGTTATTTGGTTATTTCGGTTGTTCGGCTATATACTATATAGTATTGGCGAGTGGGGACACAAGAAAAGCACCGATCGGGGGCGGTAACAACCAGGAATAACAATTAGCGGGCGTACAAAATAAAATAAAATCGTTCGCTTGATTTGTATTTTTATGTTCCAATTTTATAAATTTCTACATAGAATCTATATCATACATCTTGTAGAAATAGATGAGTTATCGTTTAATGCGTTTAAGTAGTAGCAGACCATTTTTTAAATGGTTTAAATTAACAAAAATATCAAATACATCTATTGTACAATGGAAAAATTAGAATTTTTTTATTAGAGAGTGGGGTTAATAAGATAAAAATTCAGATTCTATGTCATGACGTCTCAAACAATAAGAAATAGGAATATTATAAATTATTTTTATCACTCCTTTCAATGCTAACTATTTATTTCATTCTCGCATTTAAAAATACCACAATTCCTTGAAAATAATAATAACGGACAAGTAATTTAGCTTTGAATAGGATACCCCAATATTTAGATTTGTGTTTGTTATTTCCCAAGTTCAACTAGTAAATAAGTCATTAATTTTATCAAAACATTGTAAATTCCTTGGTAGGATCAAAATACAATGGTTGATTCGTATAAAAAATGTACCGTATTTACTGATTACTCCCTCAAATACTTGCGCGTGTTTACATTGCCGCTTTATATTGGCCACTGGGCTAATGGCTAGGGCTAGGTGGATAGTAATCAGTTGGTTATGGTTTTGTCAGTGGGTATAATTGGGTATTGGGTAGTTGTCACCTCACAAAGGGGATAGCGCAATACGAACTATATAGCTCTGTCTCGTTTCGCCTTACTAAAGAAAAAGACAGATATACATGCAGCATGGAGCCCATATAGCGCTGTCCCCTTTTGCCGAATAACCATAACCAAATAACTGAAATAACTGAAATAACCAAATAACCGAATAACCGAGCCGTAGCTAGGCGTAGTTGCGGTTAGTACAGTGGGTATAACTGGGTATTGGGTAGTTGTCACCTCACAAAGGGGATAGCGCAATACGAACTATATAGCTCTGTCTCGTTTCGCCTTACTAAAGAAAAAGACAGATATACATGCAGCATGGAGCCCATATAGCGCTGTCCCCTTTTGCCGAATAACCATAACCAAATAACTGAAATAACTGAAATAACCAAATAACCGAATAACCGAGCCGTAGCTAGGCGTAGTTGCGGTTAGTACAGTGGGTATAACTGGGTATTGGGTAGTTGTCACCTCACAAAGGGGATAGCGCAATACGAACTATATAGCTCTGTCTCGTTTCGCCTTACTAAAGAAAAAGACAGATATACATGCAGCATGGAGCCCATATAGCGCTGTCCCCTTTTGCCGAATAACCATAACCAAATAACTGAAATAACTGAAATAACCAAATAACCGAATAACCGAGCCGTAGCTAGGCGTAGTTGCGGTTAGTACAGTGGGTATAACTGGGTATTGGGTAGTTGTCACCTCACAAAGGGGATAGCGCAATACGAACTATATAGCTCTGTCTCGTTTCGCCTTACTAAAGAAAAAGACAGATATACATGCAGCATGGAGCCCATATAGCGCTGTCCCCTTTTGCCGAATAACCATAACCAAATAACTGAAATAACTGAAATAACCAAATAACCGAATAACCGAGCAGTAGCTAGGCGTAGTTGCGGTTAGTACAGTGGGTATTGGGAACAATGTGAACCCGAGGCGAGTACCGAGCAGAGAATCTGAAGGGAGCAAACTTAGAGTAATAATATTGTTACTCTAAGGGAGCAAAGTGTACGAATAACCCTTTGTGTACAAAATAAATAAATAATGTTTGCATGATTTTTTTGTTATAATTTTATATCTTGCTACATAGCAGCAATCCTTGTAGAATTATGTAAACGCTACAATTTTAATTAATTAGATAAAAGATTAAGTTTCATGTAGAACTTTTATAATTAAAAAAGTTTTACATAATTTACACAGCACTTTTTTTGGGTCTAAATACTTCCTGCCATATTTAAAAAGTCACGATTTTCACAAATAAACAACACTCATTTAACTTACTATTCTAAACAACTCAATAAACTTTGATAAATATTATTTTGTTCTTTAAAAAAATTTCCACAAACTTACAAAAAAAATCTATCGAAAGAAATAAATACAGTTACGAGCGCTGGAGGATTAACTGTTCGCTGTGAATGTGTGAATGCTAGTTACTATTGGCGTACTGACCTACTGACTGGCTACAGTTGTCTAGTTATCTAGTTATCTAAGTTTTCAGTTATCAGTTGGTTATTGGTTATTTGGTTATGGTTTTGTCAATGGGTATTGGGTATTACTGGGTATTCTGGGTATCAGGTAGTTCTCACCTCACAGAAAGGAATAGCGCTATACGAACTATATAGCTCTGTCTCGTTTTGCCCCAGTAAAGAAAAAGACAGGTATACATGCAGCATGGAGCCCGTATAGCGCTGTCCCCATTTGTCAAATATCCATATCCAAAATAGCCAAAATAACCAAATAACCAAATAACCGAGCGGCCGCTAGCATAACTGCGGGTATTTCGCAAATAACCGGTATTTAGTTGGTTATTGGTTATAACTGCCAACACTAGTTCAGGCCTACTCTCATCATCACTCGTGTCGAGTCGGTCTAATGACTAGGACGTGTTATATTGCCTTGCTCTTGGAGAGTCGCACAAGGTGCTGTGACATTCCGTTGCCAAGGTTTTCCACCTGGCTAGCCGGGCCTGCAACCAAAACCACCTCTACCCAGGCCGGGACACTGAATCAAGATGGCCGCCACTAAAGGCTGATGAGTATGCATTAAATAATGTAATATCTTGCCAATTAAGGTGAAAAATAGGAGCCACTAATTTTAAGGGAGATAATATTATATCACTATATAATTATAAGTAAATACCGGACTAAAATGGAAAAAAAATATTAATGTGCAGTTGAAAAATTGTATTCACGTGTAAAAAATAAAAGATTAATTCTTAGAATAAAATCATATTTACTTTATTAAATGTAACATTGTGTAAGTACAGAGCACATAGGTACTTATAAAGCCATGACAGAAGCTGTCGTATTGTCAGCAAAACAAAAACATGGGTAAACTGCGGCAGCAAAAACATTTTCTCTTTATTATGAAATATTATATATACATATATTAAATTTTTTCTTAAGCTTTTTGTTTAACATATTGTTTATTAATTAATTTTATTAATTAATTAATTAATTTATTAATTCTTAAATTATTGTTTTAAATTTTTTATCATTTTTCTATACTTGAAATTATTTTTTCGTATTCATTTATTCCTGAAGATGATAGCATTGCTATCGAAACATGTAGAAATATTTATATATTTTAAGTAAAGTGGTATATACAAAGTGTATTTTCAATTTATATAAAGAATATTTCTTTTTACTGTATAGACTTTGCGTTTCTTTACAACTTTTTTAATGCAGTCATTTCTTTTTTTAACGTAATTATTTAACAATGAATTTGTAGATGATCTAATTAAATATTGCAAAATGGTATTTGATGAATGTCCAGAGGGGCAATTTAGGTCTGTTAGAAAAAAATCCCTCTCATTGATAGCATCAATCGTTAACTGTAAGACTAATTCAAGCTGGTTATTATAATCTAAAAATATATTTTCTAGTTTGGGTGATAAAAGCTTTTGAATGGTGACATAGTTATGAATGATGGCATTGACAATGGCAGGGTGAGGACATAATAAACCGCCTCGATCCATATTCCTTATTAATGAGTAACTACAATCTGCGTCTAACATTTTATCTATAGTGATGGAATTGGAACATGATGTACATTTAAGGTTTTTTTAAACGGTTCGGGCACAATAACCTGCGAGATATGTAAGAATAGGGAGACTGGTTTCTGCTTGCTGGAAATCTTTCCCAGGAAATGTTTTATACAATTCAGAAAAGGAGAAATTTGATTGTATTTTTGAAGTGAGGTTCAGCTTCACAATCAGCAATATCAATCTGTATACAGCCATATGCAGACGAAGACAATGTTAAGGATAAAATAGATCTTGTATCCTTATCTTTGACTCGACTTCAAATATTTGTCTGATTGATATTAAATATTGTAAACCTGCCATAGTTCTATACTTTCCAAATCTAGCTTCTAATGCATCTGTTTGAATTTTGCCTGGAAGAAAGTATTTGAAATTTGAAATGTTTATTCAAAATTCAGCCATTTCTAAAAGACCACGAGTTGAATGTGTGATAGCCAAGTGAGTTTCTCTAGTCAATGAATTGAAATTATTGTTTGAAGCTTTCCATGAATCTAACCATTTAATAAATTTTTCAAAAAATACTACATTTTCTTCACCAGGTATAAGAGAAAGTGGTTTCTGAAGGGGATTTCGAAATCTTATTCCCTTAAATGGAGTTTTAACATTGACGATATTCCACCACGTGCGAATTAAATATACGAAATCAGCAGTTGTTGCAAAATGTGGAATATTATGTTGCTCACCTAGAATCATCAATGCCTGTTGGACAAATTCATTAAATACATTTTGAACAAGCTTCACATTTTGTCTTTCAAAAGAACTTGGGCAAAGAGATTTGAGTGTTAATCCATAAGCATACTTGACTAAATTTTGACATTCTAATTCGTGAAGTCGTTTTATGCAAGAAAACGCAGCTACCGATTCAGCCGTATGATCATGGAAGTCTGGAAACAATAATACTTGATAATCGTCTTTCTGATTAATCCAATTATTTCTAATACATTTGAATATGTGGACAGAATCTAAAATATAAAATATAGGTAAGCTTTCATTAGATGGATGGCAGTAAACAGTTTTCAGTTGGGGAGGAGAACTGAAAGACATCATAGCTTTTCTATTAATAGAATTATTATCACTAACCACACACAAAACATTAAATCCTATCTGCTGAAGACCCATTATAATTTTCTTTTATAATAGTAAACAATTGATCTGCATTCATAGTTTTAACGGGGAGTATATGGACAAATTCTTTATAACGAGAGAGTAAACTTTGGATCATAAACACATGGGCTGTAGTTGCTGCGTTTTCACTATTGTAAGCTATTCCCAAAATGCTGCCTCCGTTGTAATCTAAATATGGCTTTATATGAATTTCATCTATCAACAATGTACAATGTTTATGTATTTGGATAAAAATACAAATTAAACTTACCGTAGAATATTTTTTTGGTGTAAAATCACATCGAATAGCGTGTATCCATTTCTGACGCAATATTGGATCCTGTGGAAACTTGAACGTATGTTGTTTGGGCCCGTTGACATAATTTCCTCTGCAACGTGGAACAACACATTTATTAACCATTGTTAATAAATGTGTTGTTAACATTTATTAACATTGTTAACAAAGTTGTAGTGGGATGCGATCTAAATGCAAAACACAACTTTTGGAATAACTCCATAGGCAACACGAATGGAAGAACGCTATTCAAGCATATGGAGACGAATAACTATTCGATAATGGCACCGGATAGACCGACACACTATTCGAGAACAGCGAAATATCCCAGCACGCTGGACATTGTGCTAGTAAAAATGCCAACACGATCTCGGCAATACGCACGCTCGACGAACTGTCGTCTGACCATCTACCGGTGAGCATCACTGTAGGAGGAACAACTGCGAGAACACAAAGGAAGCAACGCATCTACAAACACGCTGACTGGACCGGATTTAAATCGGAAATCAACGAACAGATTCACCTGACCTCGAGCACGTTTCAAACAAGAGAAGAAATCGACGCGGCCGCGCGCACTCTCACAGAAATCATACAACACGCACAGGATAGGTACATTCCACACAAAGAAGCACACACATACACGATCAAACTTCCCGAAGACGCTCTAAATCTCATCAAAGAAAAAAATCGACTACGACGGATCTATCAGCGGATGCGAGACGGATATGCAAAAACCGCCTACACAACTCTCGAGCGTGAAATCAAGCGACAAATCTCGGAGCTGAAACGCCTACAATGGACAAAGAAAGTCGAATCGCTGACTCCACGAGATAATTCCCTATGGAAAATGGCGAAAGCTCTGAGACATCAAGACAACGCGACTCCGCTCACGAAAATAGACGGCTCAGGCCTAGCCCTGTCCCACGAAGAAAAGGCAGACGCGCTCGCAGACAGGTTCGAGAAAGCATACAGAGCTACGGACGGGATAAGCGACCCCAAGACGGATAACATCATAGCCGAAAGCCTACGAGAACTCGAACGAGCCGATAAAACTAGCGTAGCCGACATCAACTTCACCACGCCGAGCGAGATAGCCGTCACGATAAAGCGATTAAAGACGAATAAAGCGCCGGGAAGCGATCAAATACACAACATTCTACTCAAACATCTCCCTCAAGAAGCCATCATACACATGACAAAATTGTTCAACGCCTGTTTCATGGTCGGACATTTTCCCCAGATATGGAAATCGGCAACCGTACTTCCGTTTAACAAGCCAAACAAGGACAGAACGAAGCCATCAAACTATTGCCCGATAAGTTTGCTACCGACCATGAGCAAGGTATTTGAACAAATAATACTCAACCGGCTCACTCCACATCACGAAAACACAAACACTCTACCAGACGAGCAGTTCGGATTCAGAAAGAAGCACTCCACCACCCACCAACTGACCCGAGTAGCGGAATTCATCACGCGCAGATTCAACGAAGATCGCATCACTGTTGCAGCGCTCCTGGACCTAGAGAAGGCGTTCGACACTGTCTGGACACAGGGGCTCGTGCACAAACTGCACCGCACTGACACGCCCGTATACCTAACTAGACTGATACAAGATTATCTAAAAAATAGGTCATTCAGAGTGCTCATAAGGAATGTCTTCTCTTCATCACGTGGGATACCTAAAGGCGTGCCGCAGGGAAGTCTCCTCGGACCGCATTTCTTCAATATATTCACACACGACATCCCCCGAGACGAGAGATGTAAGCAGTCTACGTTCGCCGATGACGTCAAGCTATACGTTTCCTCGAGAGATCCAAACATGGCGGCCATATACCTACAGCGGGCGCTCGACGCCCTGGTGGAATATTATAAAAAATGGCGCATGAAGCTAAACGAGACGAAAACGGAAGCCATAGCCTTTACAAGAAAAAGGAAAAATCGACAACCTGACGTCAAACTCGAAATGGGAGGACAGCAGATCGAATGGAAGGAAGAAGTGATCTATTTGGGACTCACAATGGACTCGCGGCTAAATTGGAAATCCCACGTGATAAAAGCGCACACGAAGGCTAGAAAAGCGATCGGCGCAATGCGGCCGATATTCTGCAGACGAAGTTCGCTACCTCCCAGAACCAAACTCCTCATTTACTACTCGCTCATTCGTCCGTTAATTACCTACGCTTTCCCCGTGTGGAGTAACATTTCGAATTCAGCACACACCAATCTCCAAACACTACAAAATCACTGTATTAAAATCACATATAACACCAGAATCAGAACAAACCTAAAAACACTACACAAAACACAAAAAATACCTACCTTGTACGAACACGCACACAAGTTGTCCGAGCGTTTTTACAACTCACTGAAAAACAGCAAAAATACACTAATTCGAGAGCTCGGACAATACACATCGCCTAGCGACTTCACTTTCAAATACAAGCACAGACTTCCAAAACACATTCTCATGAATCACGACCTCACGTGGCATGATCCGAACGAATGAGCGAGCGGTAAGTCCCTCCCAATTCCAGAATCCCACCCAAATACAATATTAATATATACATATATGTACGTATATAGATAATTATTTATTTCTTATTTAGCTTCATATTTATATAAGTACGTCTATTCATAATCTCCCATACACGTATATATCTACACAAAAACAGACATACACACACACATTACAAAACGCAGGATCTCAAGGCCGAGATCACTGAAGTCCGAAATCGTTCTTGGGAACATCGGGCGCTTCCTCCTGAATAAGGTTTTCTATGGTTTTCCTTATTTCCAAAGGCGAATGCGGAGGAACTCCAACAAAAAGGCCATAGCCGACACCCTCTCCCCTCCTCACATAACACAAACAGACACGTATGTATATATGCCAAGGTGCTGATGCTGGTGCTGCTCGAACTGCCGATGACGACGCAAACATGCAATTTAGTAGGGTTTTTATAAACAGATTTTTCCCTACAGAGATCACAAGACGCAATTGACAATAACGGTCAGGTAATATTTAAAACTACCATCATGCGGTGAAAAGTGTGAGGCGCAAAGACGCCGTTCTATTTGTATAAAGAACATGTAAATTTAGAGACAGTAACTTTAAATGTTTCGTCACTTCATGACTAGAAACTAGGATATCAAAAAAAAAAAATCAACGCTTTTAATTTATAGTTTTTCTCGTAAGTAAAAAAACCACGCGATCGACAGCGGCGTAATTTCCAAAGAAGTGAAGTCCGAAATGTATGAATTTGACAGTTCCAGCCGCCAAACACTGAACTCCTAACAAATTATCTCCTGCTAGAGGCGCAATTTTTTTTTGATTTTTTTGATTTTACGGATTCTTTCGTAATCCTCTAACTAGCTGGGGCTTATACAAATACCCCTCATGTGTTCTGGCTAACTAGTACTCCGGCACTTTGGCCTTATTACTATTACCATCTGATGGTTTATTTAAATTGACTGAATTTATTAATTACATTTCATGACTTTTAGGGAAAAGATCTTAACTGGATAAAAAACCCTAGTAGAGGCGCAAACTAAGGGTAGGCCTTCAAGTATCTCGGAGATTCCGCTGCAACACGGGTACCGCGTCATTTAAACAAGTAGAGATGGCGCCATTTTCGTTTGCAGCTCCCATACAAATTTGGCCAAGTTACAAATATATAACGAAATTTTCTGCGTCTACCGGGCCTGCAACAAGGGTACCGCGTCATTTGATGAAGTAGAGATGGCACCACTTCCGTCTGCAGCTGTCGTACAAATTTGGCCAAGTTGCAAATATATACCCCAAATTTCCGTCTGCCGGGCCTGCAACACGGGTACCGCGTCATTTTATCAAATAGAGATGGCGCCACTTCCGTTTGCAGCTCCCATACAAATTTGGCCAAGTTGCAAATATTTAACCAGATTTTCTCCGCCTGCCGGGCCTGCAACACGGGTACCGCCTCATTTGATCAAGTAGAGATGGAGCCACTTCCGTTTGCAGCTCCCATACAAATTTGGCCAATTTGCAAGTTTGAACCAGATTTTCTCCGTCTGCCGAGCCTGCAAGACGGGTAAAGCCTCATTTGATCAAATAGAGATGGCGCCACTTCCGTTTGCAGCTCCCATACAAATTTGGCCAAGTTGTAAATATATACCCAAATTTTCTCCCTCTCATCACTCGAGTCGAGTCGGTCTAATGACTAGGACGTGTTGTGTTGCCTTGCTCCTAGAGAGTCGCACAAGGTGCTGTGACATTCCGTTAGCAAGGTTTTCAGCAAAGTAGAGATGGCGACACTTGCGTTTGCAGCTCCCATACAAATTTGGCCAAGTTGCAAATATATACCTAAATTTTCTCCGTCTCGTCACTCGACCAATATTTCAAAATCTAAATACAAGAACATTCAAACTCTTCAAAACAAATGTATAAAGATCACGTACAACACACCTATGTACACAAACCTCAAGAACCTACAAGAACAACAGGAAATTCCCACACTCGAAGAATACTCTCACAAGTTGACAACGAGATTTTATAACACCTTAAATCCCAGTTTTCAGCCTGGCTTTCCGTGACATAAGATAAGATTCTGTGACATTCCGCTGGAAAGGTTTTCCGCCGGGCCTGCAACACGGGTACCGCGTCATTTGATAAAGTAGAGATGGCGACACTTGCGTTTGCAGCTCCCATACAAATTTGGCCAAGTGGCAAATATATACCTAAATTTTCTCCGTCTCATCACTCGACCAATATTTCTAAATCTACATACAAGAACATTCAAACTCTTCAAAACAAATGTATAAAGATCACGTACAACACACCTATGTACACAAACCTCAAGAACCTACAAGAACAACAGGAAATTCCCATACTCGAAGAATACTCTCACAAGCTGACAACGAGATTTTATAACACCTTAAATCCCGAAAATCCACTTGTAAAAGAACTGGGCGCCTACAACTCACCTGACGATCTTCCGTTCCACTACAAGCACAAAATGCCGAAACACATCATCCTGGAGCTCTATGAAGATACCGACTCCGGCAGCGACGCAGACTAGGACAGCAGAAAATCCGACAATCCGACAAAAATGAAACAATGTGATAATGAAACATTGAAATATTTAAGTTCAGTAAAATTCAAAGTCAACAAGAGCAAATAGTTTAGAACTAAATGTTTGCTTCTCCTTTTTTTGTTTAGTGTTTTTTATCCAGTTACGATCTATTCCCTAAAAAATCACGAAATGTAATAATAATAAACACAGTCAATTAAATAAAACCATGAGATGGTGATAATAATAATAAAAGGCCAAAAGTGCCGCAGTACTAGTTAGCTAGAAAACATGAGGGGTATTTGTATAAGCTCCAGCTAGGTAAAAGATTACAGAATCCGTAAAATCAAAAAAGTCTCATCACTCGAGTCGAGTCGAGGAGTCGGTATAATGAACTAGGACGTGTTGTATTGCCTTGCTCCTGGACAGTTGCAGAAGGTGCTGTGACAGTCCATTGTCAGAGTTTTCCGCCTGGCACTTGCCGGGCCTGGAACTGAGATCCGCGTCATTTGATCAAGTAGAGATGGCGCCACTTCCGTTTTTAGCTCCCATACAAAATTTGGCCAAAGTTGCAAATATTTAACGCAGAATTTTCTCCAACTGCCGAACACCTTTTTTGGGTACCGCCTCTTTGATCAAATAGAGATGGCGCCACTTCGTTTGCAGCTCCATACAAATTTGGCCAATTTGCGAAGTTTAACCTAAATTTTCTCCGTCTGCGGGCCTGCTACGCGGTACGCCTCATTCCCAAGTCGAATAGAATGGCGCCCGCTTTAGGACACGGAAGCTATACAAATTTGGCAAATTTGCAAGTTTTAACTTTCGAAATTTCTCCGTCTGCCGGCCTGCAACACGGGTACCGCCTCGTTTGATCGAATAGAGATGGCGCCGCTTTGCGTTTTACGGCTCCCCGCTAAATTTGGCCAAGTTGCAAATATTTAACCAAATTTTTCTCCGTCACCGCCCGGGCTTACAATACAGGTACCACTCGTTTGGTCAGGCGGGGGGATGACACTTCCGTTTGCAGCTCCCACAAATTTGGCCAAGTTGCAAAATTTATTCCCAAATTTTTCTCCGCCGCGGGGCCTGCAACACGGGTACTGCCTCATTTGATCAAGTAGAGATGGCAACACTTCCGTTTGCAGCTCCCATACAAATTTGGCCAAGTTGCAAATATATACCCCGCCTCATTTGATCAAGTAGAGATGGCGCCACTTCCGTTTGCAGCTCCCATACAAATTTGTCCAAGTTGGAAATATTTAGCCAAATTTTCTCCGTCTGCCGGGCCTGCAACAAGGGTACCGCCTCATTTGATCAAGTAGAGATGGCGCCACTTCCGTTCGCAGCTCCCATACAAATTTGGCCAAGTTGCAAATTTATACCCCAAATTTTCTCCGCCCGCGGGGCCTGCAACACGGGTACTGCCTCATTTGATCAAGTAGAGATGGCGCCACTTCCGTTTGAAGCTTCCATACAAATTTGGCCAATTTGCAAGTTTTAACAAAATTTTCTCCGTCTGCCGGGCCTGCAACACGGGTACCGCCTCATTTGATCGAATAGAGATGGCGCCACTTGCGTTTGCAGCTCCCATACAAATTTGGCCAAGTTGCAAATATTTAACCAAATTTTCTCCGTCTGCCGGGCTTACAATACGGGTACCGCCTCATTTGATCAAGTAGAGATGGCGCCACTTCCGTTTGCAGCTCCCATACAAATTTGGCCAAGTTGCAAATATATACCCCGCCTCATTTGATCAAGTAGAGATGGCGCCACTTCCGTTTGCAGCTCCCATACAAATTTGTCCAAGTTGGAAATATTTAGCCAAATTTTCTCCGTCTGCCGGGCCTGCAACAAGGGTACCGCCTCATTTGATCAAGTAGAGATGGCGCCACTTCCGTTTTCAGCTCCCATACAAATTTGGCCATGTTGCAAATATATACCCCGCCTCATTTGATCAAGTAGAGATGGCGCCACTTCCGTTCGCAGCTCCCATACAAATTTGGCCAAGTTGCAAATTTATACCCCAAATTTTCTCCGCCTGCCGGGCCTGCAACACGGGTAAAGCCTCATTTGATCAAATAGAGATGGCACCACTTGCGTTTGCAGCTCCCATACAAATTTGGCCAAGTTGCAAAGATATACCCTGCCTCATTTGATCAAGTAGAGATGGCGCTACTTCCGTTTGCAGCTTCCATACGAATTTGGCCAAGTTCTAAATATTTAACCAAATTTTCTCCGTCTGCGGGCCTGCAATACGGGTACCGCCTCATTTGATCAAGTAGAGATAGCGCCACTTCCGTTTGCAGCTCCCATACAAATTTGGCCAAGTTGCAAATTTATTCCCCAAATTTTCACCGCCTGCGGGGCCTGCAACACGGGTACTGCCTCATTTGATAAAGTAGGGATGGCGCCACTTCCGTTTGCAGCTCCCATACAAATTTGGCCAATTTGCAAGTTTTAACCAAATTTTCTCCGTCTGCCGGGCCTGCAACACGGGTAAAGCCTCATTTGATCAAATAGAGATGGCACCACTTGCGTTTGCAGCTCGCATACAAGTTTGGCCAACTTGAAAATATATACCCCGCCTCATTTGATCAAGTAGAGATGGCGCCACTTCCGTTCGCAGCTCCCATACAAATTTGGCCAAGTTGCAGATTTATACCCCAAATTTTTTTCTCGCCTGCGAGACCTGCAACACGGTACCGCCTTGTTGATCAAGTAGAGATGGCGCCACTTCCGTTTGCAGCTCGCATACAAATTTGTCAAGGTTGGAAATATTTATTAAATTTTCTCCGTCTGCCGGGCCTGCAACAAAGGGTACCGCCTCAAATTTGATCAAGTAGAGATGGCGCTACTTCCGTTTGCAGCTCCGGCACGAATCTGGCCGAGTTGCGATATTTAACCGAATTTTCTCCGTCTGCGGGCCTGCAATCCGGGTACCGCCTTATTTGATCAAGTAGAGATGGCGCCAATTCCGTTTGCAGCTCCCATACAAATTTGGCCAAGTTGCAAAGATATACCCTGCATCATTTGATCAAGTAGAGATGGCGCTACTTCCGTTTGCAGCTCCCATACAAATATAAATAATAAATATTTAGCCAAATTTTCTCCGTCTGCCGGGCCTGCAACAAGGGTACCACCTCATTTGATCAAGTAGAGATGGCGCCACTTCCGTTTTCAGCTCCCATACAAATTTGGCCATGTTGCAAATACATACCCCGCCTCATTTGATCAAGTAGAGATGGCGCCACTTCCGTTTGCAGCTCCCATACAAATTTGGCCAAGTTGCAAATATATACCCCGCCTCATTTGATCAAGTAGAGATGGCGCCACTTCCGTTTGTAGCTCCCATACAAATTTGGCCAATTTGCAAGTTTTAACAAAAATTTTCTCCGTCTGCCGGGCCTGCAACACGGGTACCGCCTCATTTGATCAAATAGAGATGGTGCCACTTCCATTTGCAGCTCCCATACAAATTTGGCCAAGTTGGAAATTTATACCCCAAATTTTCTCCGCCTGCGAGGCCTGCAACACGGGTACCGCCTCATTTGATCAAATAGACATGGCGCCACTTCCGTTTGCAGCTCCCATACAAATTTGGCCAATTTGCAAGTTTTAACAAAAAATTTCTACTTCTGCCGGGCCTGCAACACGGGTACCGCCTCATTTGATCAAATAGAGATGGCGCCACTTCCGCTTGTAGCTCCCATACAAATTTCTCCATGTTGCAAATATTTAACCAAATTTTCTCCGTCTGCGGGCCTGCAATACGGGTACCGCCTCATTTGATCAAGTAGAGATGGCGCCACTTCCGTTTGCAGCTCCCATACAAATTTGGCCAATTTTCAAATTTATTCCCCAAATTTTCTCCGCCCGCGGGGCCTGCAACACGGGTACTGCCTCATTTGATCAAGTATAGATGGCACCACTTCCGTTTGCAGCTCCCATACAAATTTGGCCAATTTGCAAGTTTTAACCAAATTTTCTCCGTCTGCCGGGCCTGCAACACGGGTAAAGCCTCATTTGATCAAATAGAGATGGCACCACTTCCGTTTGCAGCTCCCATAGAAATTTGGCCAAGTTGTAGTTGGCTTGCCGGGCCTGCAACACGGTAGTGTTGGGTAACTAGCCAGAATTTACATACCATAACCAACTGGTTATTAGGAGCTAAATATCTGGTAATTTCGGTTGTTCGGCTATATACTAGTATAGTTTATTTGCGAGTGGGGACCCGAGATGAGCACCGATCGTAGTTGCGGTTACTACAGTGGGTATATGGAACAATGGGAACCCGAGGCGAGTACCGAGCAGAGAAGCTGAAGGGAGCAAAGTGTAAGAATAACCCTTTGTGTACAAAATAAATAAATAATGTTTGCATAATTTTTTTTTGTTATAATTTTAAATCTTGCTACATAGCAGCAATTCTTTTAGAATTACGTAAACGCTACTATTTTAATTAATTAGATAAAAGATTAACTTTCATGTAGAACTTTTATAATTAACAAAGGTTTCACATAATTTACACAGCACTTTTTTTCCGCCATTATGTTTTTTGAAATGGGTCCAAATACTTCCTGCCATATTTAAAAAGTCACGATTTTCACGACTTAACAACACTCATTTAACTTACTATTCTAAACACCACAATAAACTATTATAAATATTATTCAGTCCTTTAAAAATATTTCCACAAACTTAAAAAAAAATTATCGAATGAAATAAATACAGTTACGAGCGTTATTGGGTTAACTGTTCGCTGTGAATGCTAGTTACTATTCGCGTACTGACCTACTGACTGGCTACAGTTCTCTAGTTATCTAGTTATCTAAGTTTTCAGTTATCAGTTGGTTATTGGTTATTTGGTTATGGTTTTGTCAATTGGTATTGGGTATTACTGGGTATTCTGGGTATCGGGTAGTTCTCACCTCACAGAAAGGAATAGCGCTATACGAAATATATAGCTCTGTCTCGTTTTGCCCCAGTAAAGAAAAAGACAGGTATACATGCAGCATGGAGCCCGTATAGCGCTGTCCCCTTTTGTCAAATATCAATAACAAAAATAAGCAAATAACCAAATAACCAAATAACCGAGCGGCCGCTAGCGGAACTGCGGGTATTTCGCAAATAACCGGTATTTAGTTGGTTATTGGTTATAACTGCCAACACTAATTCAAACCCTCCGTATCCAATAATATACAACTTATAATATTATACCTCATCTACATCTAAATATTATACCTCGTTTACACATATCCAGCGTTTTTAGTTACCGCTAAAAATTCATTCTATAGTGAAATTAGCCTCTTGGGAAAGTGTTTTTTAGCTAAGTAAGCTGCTAACGATCGGATAGTGGTATTATTCAGTGTCGATAGCATCAAAACAATAAGCGTGTTATTGTTGGACTATTCGTAGAGTTCTAATCAATTAAATTGTTAATGAGCTCGGTACTCCATTTACGGTTTTCCGACTCATTTGAATTACGTATCCCCATGCGCCGTTCGCTTTTTTATTGTTCAAAGTAAAATAATATTTTAATTCGGAATGAGTGATCACGACATCTCGTCAGTAACTCAGTTTGAATTGAATATAAAACATGTACTCCAACCAGCAAAATACGTCATGTTTTTTCTCGGTATTCAAAAATACACGTATGAACGGAACAAAATTGTTCGAAGAACGGTTCGGAGTAAAGTCTATTCTTGTGTAACATTGTTCAGCTTGATTATATCGTTTCTTTATGTCATGAAGATTAAAATAAGCGACGAATTAATTAATTCAACGTTTTCATTAGTTTTCACAGACAATGTGGCTATCGCGTTGACATGTTGCGCAGCAATTTGTTGTATGTTTTGTCCACTTTTTTTAACCGATCAGTTGTCGATGAAGTATATAACCAATGTTGAATACATTGACGAACTTCTTGATCTTCCTCCGGAATGTTTCGTCAAAATGCGAAAAAGATGCATAAAGGGATTGATCTCGGTAGGCTTGTTTGTTTCGGCAATCGTTTTTTCCAATTTGATTTACTGGTATAGTAATATAATTCAATTAATGACGATGGTATACTTTGCTATGTACATCAATGATTTTGTCATGTTCCTCTAATACGTGATGCATATTTGGATCATAACGTTTCGACTGCGAGCCATCCTATCTCAACAGGTCTCCTGCGAGAATCTGAAAATTGAAAGAGATTTGATCGATTACGCGCCAAATAATTTAATGTTCATCAAAAGTTGGAAACATATGAATGAACTGTCCTCAAAAAGGAATATTTCAGATGATTTTTGTAACAGGATATCGAGAGTTAGGTTAATTCACGATAAACTTGCCGATAATGTTGACATCATTAACTCATCTTACGGTCTTCAGGTAAAATTGATTATGATATAATTTGTATTTTCTTCTTACTGGACTTTTTTTTTACAATAAGTGCACACAGGCAGGAGGCACTGAAGGAAATAATTTCCCTCAAAGTCTATGTCATCTATGGGGTTGCTGTGTGGAGGGTCTTCTGGAGGACAGGAAGGAATGAACCTGGGTCGTGAAGATTCCTATGTTGTAAGACGGACGAAAGACACAGGTCGGTAAATCATTCCACAGCCAAGCTATTGAACAATTGTAGAAGCCACCCATCCTCATGTGACAAATGTCAATTATTTACAAATGATGGGACCGCTTTTTGCGTATTTTCCGACTGTGCACAGGTGTCGAAGGGATCAATGACGCTAATTCGTCGCAGCGTCTTCCATTAAAATACCGGTAGAAGAAATATAGCATTTCCACCTGACGTCTGTGTTCCAAATTTTGAAATTCGTTTGTTAAGATAAGCGAATCAATCAAACGGATCAACCGTTTCTGCACAGAGTCAAGGATTTTTCAGGTGTTTTGGGCTCCAGACTACTGGTGGCTATCAAATCATACAGTGGGGTGCACATGTGATTTCTACAGGGTTAGCAGTTATGTACTATTGATGTATCTGCGGGCCCTGTATAGTACGCCCAGCTTCTGAGAGGCTAACTTGACTTGGAGCCCCTATCCCTGAGCTGGTCACTTAAGGTTACACCAAGCATTTTAATGGAAGGCATGTTTAGAAGACTGTTTTCGTTGAAGGAGACCAGATTATACTTTCGATCCTCTTTAGGGGTTTCGACATGATTGCCCATTCTCTGCTTCAAAGCCCCCCGAGCCCTCTGAGGGCTTGTCAAACAAAAAGTTATCATGGATTGTACTGTCATCCGCATAACAATGAATTAGTGCACATGGCAAAAGGTCATCGATGTGCAACAAAAACAAAGTTGGAGACAGAAGAGAGACAGGCTCTTACATTAATAACTGGTGTATTTTTATTCCATTTTATCTCTCAAGAGTCCTTCACAATGTTCCTCCAGATAACCATAGTTTCATGTACCTACTTCTGCTACCAAAAAGATTATTATGTATTTCGAGTTGGTATTTATAATCATTTTGAGATTGGCATGATTAATTTCCTTCATTAATACATGTTCCGATTCAATTTCAGGTGTTACTCTCATTTGGTTCGGCCTTCATGTCAACGATACAGGGTATAAATTCAGTGATTAATCTTGAAGGGTTTTATGTTGTTCCTGATGTGAGTATATACTAAATTAAAGCTTTTATGCAACATTTAGACAGAGTAAATGGTGGTGTGGATGAACGCGGCTCAACAATGCAGTAGCCTCAGAATGTATAAAATACCAGGATACAAATCGTTCTAAAATTTGGTTTCCTTTGAATTCCTACCTAAATAAGATTGTTTTTTGATGATCATAATGTTTTCAATAATTGTTTTTATTACAATTTTTTTTTAGAATACTAATGCAATGTGCTCTATGGTGGGCTGGTGTACCCATTTCATGGCAGTGATGTTTATCCCAGTTTTTTTTTATCGAAGCGATGATGTATGAGAATAAAAGAGGAATCGTTCTCATCCACAAGCTGTTACTGGATGAACATATAAGTAAGCTTCCCAAGTTGATCCTAATATAAAAAAAACTAATTTGAGAATTAAATGAGCCATGAACTCGGAAATCTAATTTACCATCAGACTAAGACTGTAGACTCAGGCATAGAACGAATGCCAGTTACAGTACACCAAAAGTCATGTCAAGTGGGTGGGCCAGTGCAACCCAGAGGCTGACCAAGGAAGAGGTGTGCTGATTGTGTGGTAGAGGATTGGATCAGGATGATAAGTTCTGAGGACTGGAGGGGAATGACTGTGGACTGGAGTCGGTGGAAAACATGTTGCAGCTGTGGAGGAGGCCAAACCAACCATGGAATGACGACATTTAATTGAGATTATAATTATACTTAATAGAGTTCTTCTGAGAATCCAATTGAAACTATATTGTTTACATGTATTAAGAGCATTCGTAACATGATTTTAACGCTACGCGCTCACAGATGTCCGGACAATGGCTACATTGGCATCGCGCCTGGGACTCATCCAGGTGTCGTGAGTTTAATTCCTCGGCTGGTGAAGTCCTCCATCACGACACAAGCAATATTTTCCGCTTAGTGTTATGGTAGTAGGAGATTTTAAAATATTGTCAGGATATTAGAAACCCGGGAATGCGTCTTTCTTTTAAAAAAAAGATGGCGTTAATTAGACAAGTCCTCTAAGAAACTTATAAAAATTCTGTATCTGTTAGTGTTACAATACAATACTGTATTTCTGTAAGTTTCTTGAAGGAATTCAGCAAACAATATTCATCTTTAAAAGTATTACGTGATAAAAGTGTTATTTCAAAAATATTTAAATTAACGCTATCTGTGAGAGCAGAGTCGTGTATTCCACATAGGCACGTAAGCACTGCCCACTCTACCTTAGTCACAAAAAATATAAATAATTTTCACATTAATAAATTTATTGCAAAAAATCAATCTTAACTTTCAATAATAATAATAATAATTGCACTTGTTAGCACAATGCGCATTCAAGGCTTGTTTGTGTTAGTGTCTAAAAGGCACTTGCCTTATGGTACAAATCAAAAATGCAGCAATTAGTGCCATCTGTTAGTATTTTATATGAATTAGCACAACTTTACTAACGATCCAGCCAATATTGTATTTGGTATACCACAAGGAAGTATTTTAGGGCCTATTTTGTTCAATATATATATCAACAACCTATGTAACAGTAACCTTGCCGATCACATCATCACCTTTGCTGATGATAAAGTATTGATTTATGAAGGCAAAAGCTGGAACGAAGTTCATAGTAAAGCAGAAATTGGTATAAACAAGGTTATGCAGTGGTTAGACAATAACCTCCTTACTCTCAATACGGATAAAACCAAATTCATACGTTTCAGTGCAACGCAAGCGGGAAAACCCAAAGATCTGCTAAACATTACTGCTCACCTTTGCAACGAAATAAATACCTGTACTTGCAATAACTTAGAATGCGTCGATAGTTTAAAATATTTAGGAATCATTATTGACAAATTCCTGAGATGGGATGAACACGTCAACTCAACTGCCACAAAAGTCAGAAAACTCACTCACCTTTTCATGACTATTAGAAATATTCTATATGTAAAAGATCTAAAATCAATATATTATGCCATGTGTAATTCTTTACTTGAATATGCATCCTTAGGATGGGGCGGTTGTGCCAAAACAATTTTGGATCCCCTGGCAAAAGCGCAGAAATCCCTAATAATAGTCATCCTTAAAAAACCCTTCAGGTACCCCAGTGATGAATCATTCAAAGAAATGCAAGTTCTTGATGTCAGACAACTGTATATCAGGAAAATTGTACTACACACACATAAACAACGTCACCACTACCGGTCTATCGATCACTATCACGACACCAGACACTCAAGAAGTAATCCAATAGTTTCAACAAAAACCATGACATCCCTTGCTCTAAGACAATTCTCATACTTGGGACAAAAAATTGTTCAACATAATACCCGATACATGGAAAATGAAAAGTACAAACGTCCTGCGTAAACTGATCAATGTATGGCTTCTCGATTTAGGGAGGGTCAAAAGCGAACATATGCTCATTAATAGATATGTACAATTTTAATAAAATCTTCATATGTAATTCATTACTACTATACACAAAATTAAAAAAAAAATGCATATCATACTTTAATCTTGTACACTTTAAACTTTTAAACTTTTATACTTTATACTTTTAACTGTTACATCTCATATGTAATTCATTTTTACTCTACACTAAATTTGAAAAAAAATGCATACCATAATTTAATCTTTTATTTTTTATACTTTATAATTTAAACTTGTACATCTCAATTGTAATTCATTATTAATCTACACCAATTTACAAAATGCTGATCATAGTTTTTTATACTTTAAACTTTTACTCTTTTTACTTTCAAATTTTACATCTCATATGTAATTCATTCTTTCCCTACAGTAAATTTATAAAAGGCATATCATACTTTAAAATTTTATACTTTAAACTTCTATACTTTATACTTAAACTTTTACATCTCATACGTAATTCATTAATACTCTACATTAAATCAAAAAATGCATATCATACTTCAAACTGTTATACTTTAAACTATTATATCACATATGTAATTCATAATTACTCTACAATACAGTACATTAAATTAAAATAAAAAAAATGCAACATACTTAAAAAAAAAAAACACAATTATCATTATTTTTTTTGTTCTTCTTAAATTTACTTTATGGATTCTTTTATATTCTCTCATGTATATGTATATTAATATGAACTAAACTTATCAATTTGACTGTCCTAAAACGGGATTTGTTCCTAGTTGGACAGTCAAAGCCTTCTTAAATATTTCTGTAACATAATGTGTGTTTCAAATAAATATTATTATTATTATTATTAAGAATTAATTATCATATTACGTTGAATTTTTTTCATGCAGTATTGTCGAAAAAATACGGAAATTATAAATATACTGGCTTGTGATACGTATACATGAATCGGTTATTTTGATATTCGGCGTGGCAGGTAATCCCAACAAACATAGTCTAAAACCGGCAGGTTAGTCATTATTAATATCAATTAATTCGTTTTTTTCCTACCACCTACCCCGATTGAAAACTCTGCACGCCACCGCGTAGCGTTATAATCTGTTTTCGTTTTATTTTTAGGTAATCACCATGGTCAAAACCTCGCCTTTCTCGAAAATCAGATGAAGTCCAGACCCTTTGTGTTGAACGCTTGTGGATTTTTTTCAGTAGACAGCAGACTGGTGTACAGTTTTGTGGCTACTGTAGCAACCTATATTGTTGTACTATTTCAAATGAGAGGAAAAACACAATAATTGAGTATTTCATCATTGTCACCATCCATTGCCGAATGAAGGCTTCCACGAGCTGCTTCCACCAATTTTATCAAATAGATGTTCCTATTGTATATAAATAATGTTTTGGTCTTGGAACCATTCACCATGAACTAGTACCAGAAACTATGAATCACTTTATGGACAAAAATTATAGCAATTGCATTTGTCGTGTTTTTAAAATAAGGTTATGCTGTGCTTGTTGAAGTAGTCCGGAGTGGTAAATACTCAGTTTTGACCAGGTGAAAGACTACCATTCAGAATCGAAATGTTGCTTGAAATCCCTTAGTAAGCTGAATAGCCACCTTCCATTTCCCCAAGTCCTTCCCCATCTCCTTCCGTTATCCTACTATTTTAGCCCCATAACATACCCAAAATTTGGATACTATAATCGCACTGGTTTCGGGCAGTTGGGACTCTTGTGCGGTATTCACGTAAAACATAGTATGATATCTAATGTCTCCTCTAAAACTCCATGTTCTATGTTATCAGTAAACATAATTGTATCGGACAGCAGAGTCGTATTATCCAAAATATTATTATTACAGAGCAGAATTAAACTGCCAAATTCAGCGAACTATATACTGGACAGATTTGTCCAGTGTATTGTGTTGGCTGAGAAATGACCCAAGAACGTATTCTATATTTATCGCTCACAGGCTGGAAGAAATAGACGAACTAACAGAAATCGCAGCATTGAAATGGCTACCCACAAAATAAAACCATGCCGATGCCAGAGATGGCGAGCCCCCGGAATTGTCACCGGGAGGAGTCTGGTTCAAAGGGCCCCAATTCATTACACAGCCAGAGAACCACTGGATAAAGGAAAAAATAAATAAAATCAGATGAAACCTCATTGTAAATAAAATTAAAAATTTGTAGTGGCTTCAACAAATAACTGTATAAATGCGCTGCCCGACATACATCGATTCTCATCATAGACGCGCTTAATACGGGCCACAGGATAGATGTTTCGATTTATAGAGAGGTGTCGTAATAAAACGAAAAAAAAAGTCAAACGAACTGTCAATAAGGGATTCAGCAAGCCCGAACAAATGTCGGTGAAAGATTCCCAAGCAGAATCATTCGGTAAAGATGTTGAGGCTTTGAAACAGAGGGAGAAACCCGCTACAATACTAGACATGGAAGGCATAATTAGAATGGACTTGCAAAAATCAACTAGCCAAGCCATTACACAAAACATAAAAGTACCTGTAATATTGGATGGGACTCAGACGTATTCAAATGTTTATTTTAATTACATTATCACATAAAAGGCAACCATTGTGGTTCATAAAGAACCTTGAATGACTTTCGAAGCAGCTTGTTTATATTAAGAGTGCATACAAACACCAAAAATATTATAAACAAATGTCAGACATATAAATAATTGAGATGTTTGTCACAGACTCCGTTAATGGGTCAGCTCCACGAAGGGCGCTTCACACATAATAGTCCATCATTTACTCATTGCGATCTTGACTTTTTTGGGCCATTGGAAGTAACGATTGATCGACGCAGTGAAAAATAATAAAGCGTATTATTGATATGTATGACCATTAGAGTAGAATAACTCGAACTGGCAGGATCTCCGACACTGTTACTGTTACACCTGGAGTTCCTCAAGGCAGCTTGTTGGGTCCCTTATTATTTAACATTTAAGTACATAAATGATGTTACTAATTGTTTTTTAAACTCACAAATCATTCGGTATGCAAATTACATTTAAAAAATTTCATTTATAAATTCAATCGAGGATTGTTAGAAGCTGCCGGATAACTTGCATCGTTTGAATGTGTATTGCAATGCCCACTTTCTGGAAATAAATGACTCTAAATGCTTCGTTGTGCGCTTTACCAGAAAAAAAAGTATTTACCCATGATTACTCAATTAATTGTGTACTGTCATCTACCAAATCGGAAAGTAAGGACCTTGGGGTCAAATTAGATAATAAATTGAATTTCAACAAACGATTAATTGTGCCCTTCATTCATCCAATAATATTAACCGAAACATTCAAACATTGATATTTTTTCGGATTCACTGACCACCCGTAGTAATCAGTTTCCATTGCCACCATTTTCTATTCACACTAACTAACTTACTATCCAACTAAGCATCACGCCATTTCTCATCGGGGTTGGGGAGAGGGTGGACCGCCAAACAATTAGGTCTTGGCACACCTCCTTGCTTCATTCACATTCATACATCGTCTCATACATACAAGTCTGTGCTATTTCAGTCGTGGTGATCGAATGTTTTATATAACAGATTAGCTTTCGTTTGGGCAAAATCATTAAAATATCTAGCCTATCGCATTGACTTTATTAATGACATTGGAAGATACATTATTATAGCAAAGTCCATTCCAATGCAGTCCAGTTTCCATTACTACCATTTCTTATACTCGCTTTCTTTTTTTTTTTGTAATTTATGAAATAAAACAAACGAATTAAGGGCGAGAGGGACGTCGGAGAGTTATTATTTATTAATTCAAAATAATGATAGTATTATTACGCCATACGATAACCATAATGTTTTTAAATAGAAAAAATATTTTATAAATTTACATAGGCTTAGAGTATTTACCAAAATCTAATCAGAAATATTACTTTTTTCTGACCGTCCTATTGTATGTTTTACAAAATACGAATATGATTTTTACAGTGGAGAAAAGTATTTTTAATCCTTTATCGTTGCGTTTTTGTAAATAAACATAACCAAAGATTTGTAATCCGCATTTCAAAAAAAAAATTAAACTTACGTAGTGTTCATAAAAAAATTAAACCACACACTGTTTTTTTTTTTTTTAAATTTGTCTTATCGACAAGTTACAGAAAAACCTTCACAGCATTTTTTAAGGATATTCAACTTTTTAAATGTTTTTGTAAAACATGCGTAGAATGGTCAGAAATGTGTTATATTTCTGATTATATTTTGATAAATGCTAAGCCTGTGGAAATTAAAAAAAAAAAGTAATACATATTTTTCTCTTTAAAAACACCATGTTAATCGTATTGCACAATAATATTATCATTATTTTGAATTAATAAATAATAACTCTCCGACGTCCCTCTTCCCGTTAAAGATAGAGCTTTTGTAACAACGCAACCATATTATACTTTATGTCATTACGCTTACTTTCTAACTAACAAAAACATGAATAAAACAAGTCATATCGATACACTCATTAATAGTAAAAACAATATTGTTACAATTACAGAATACAACATAGCAAATTTTACTAACTGCATAGAAATCAAAAATAATTAACACAATATTGTTATACCATAACCTCAGAACACAATAGAGTAAATTCAACAAACTGCATAGAAATCAAAAATAATCAACACAATTTTGTTATAACTACAGACCACAATAGAGTAAATACAACTAACTGTATAGAAATCAAAAATAATCAACACAATATTGTTAGAACTACAGAACACAATAGAGCAAATTCAACTTACTGCATATAAATCAAAAATAATCAACACAATATTGTTATAACTACAGAACACAATAGAGTAAATTCAACTAACTGCATAGAAATCAAAAATTATCAACACAATATTGTTAGAACTACAGAACACAATAGAGCAAATTCAACTAACTGTATAGATCTTAAATAATCTAACAATATTGAATATATTGGAAGTTGGAAAATTTCGAGAGAAATTGTACTTTGCAAGTTTATCTATATAGATATTGACAAATGCACCTGTTTGAAACCACACGAATAGATAGGTATTGTAACATGTAAACCCTCATCTTTATACTATTTAGCAATGACTAAATGACAACCGAATAGTTCTATAACTATACGAGGAGGAAAATTTTTGGAGGTGAATACGCAAACTATCCAATGGATATTGGTATATTGTGTCTAATTCTTTAGATACATAAAAAAAAACCTGTTGAACTGTATTGTAATTGTAATTTTTTTGTTAAGAGGAAGAGAGGATTAGTTAAGTAGGGTATTAATAATAATAAAAATAATATTTTGAAAATTTTGAAGTGGGAGCTTGAGTTCTCCAAACCTCACAAGTGTTAACCTAGAGAGATTGACTCTCATAAAGTGAGGAAGTGTTTGGTTGATGTAACTTGTTTATTTTTTTTATTTTATAAGTTGCTTGAGGATTATAATTATGAAGTGTTTCCTTGCTTTTCGGTTATGCTTAACCACCAATGTATCACAACTTGATTTTTTTGTGTATTGTCATACTAAGATATGCCATTTTGAATGTCAATTTTGCTTTTTGTTTTATATTGGTTGTTACTTGTTTTCTTTGTTTTAAGTTTTTTCTGTAATTGAAAAGAGTAGAGTGGAAGGTTAGGTCAAATTTTACTTCAATTCGCGGCATTAAATTTTTACGGGGAAGCGGGGAATTGTAACGTAAATACTGACCCCGCGTCTATTATTATTATTATTGTCTACGGAAGAGATTTGTGAGAAAATGTCTATGGGAGACAGCTAAGTCAAGATGGCGCCGGACATAACCGGAAACGGCCGGTGGAGCTCGACGTGATTGAAGGGAGTGAAATGTGTTAGTTTCTTTTCTTTTCTGTTTGACGCCAACGAGCGTCTACCCAATCTACCCGAAGTGGGTATGTTTTTTAATTACTGATGGCCAATTCGTAAAGCGGTGAAATCCAACCGCGCGTGCCTGGCGCGTTGGAGGAAATCCTTGTGGAGTGATGAGAGCGGATACGAGAGTCGGTGGCTGTATTGACGACCCTACAGGACCTAAGGTAGCATCCTCCCCTATTATTGTCTGGACCGCACGGAAGATGCTGTGGCGGATGGCGCTGCCGAGAGTCGTCATAGACCTCGCGGATGGTGATCGTGAGAATCGGTGAACATCAGGACTGTAGCGGCCTTAACTGATGTTGAGAATAAGAATCCGTCCACAACAGCCATCTCTTTATTCTTGAAATGGTTTCGTTTCAAAATTAATCCTCCTCTCTACTCTTCCATTTTTCTTTAACATTACAATCTGGTTTTAGAGCCAATAAACAATATGCTTTCCTTTAAATAGGGTTTTATTTCTAGTATCATGATATACATCCCACTTCCCCGTGCTTCATACATCAGATTCATCCACGAATACTGAGAGATAAGTCGAACAATAGCCGGAGGAGAGGTTACAATAACTAGAGAACACAATAGAGTAAATTCAACTAACTGCATAGAAATCAAAAGTATTATTTCTCTCCTTCAATAAATGTAAAATCACTTTGTGCTGTCATTTTCAATACGATGAATAGGAAATGTTTTGTTTAAACAACTATTTAATATATAAATATCAAGATTTTTCGGAAGCGAAGCTTAACTCTTCAGTATACCATACACTCAGTATGTATGCTGTGTATCCTGAGGAGGAAAGCCTCGTTTCCGAAATGTGTTTATTTCTGTATTTATTTATACCCATTACGGGCGTACATGGATACGTAAAATATTCATGGATATTTACAAATAATATTGAAAGAGTACATACTCGTATTATATATAAAAGTAAATAACATATTTTTTTACATAATTAATAACATATTATCAAATAACTTTAATCGATGAAAAATACCGTGCTAATGCATGCCTATACTGTCACATTAATGTACCAAATATATCCAGAATATCGAAGTATTTGTTCTCCAGATGTTGAATTCGTCGCATAGGAGTATGATATTGTGAGGCTGGAGTAGAATTATCACAGTAAAATGGTAGGTACTGTCTTGTAACTGTCCTACCAAGAACATGAAAAGAAATCAAATAGCAGGTCGGGGGTATAAAACATTGAATTAAAAATCTTAAACAAACACGCTAAATCGCAAATAATTCTATGTTCAGATAATTTTGCTAAATTTAATAAATAAAGTAGATAATCGTAATCTATGCATTCTCTAGGAATATTTATATTTTCATATGAAGCGGTAACTTGGTGATGTGGCATTATAATTTAATAAAACAATAAACTTGTTTACATCACTTTTATTTATACTTTTGGCGACCGGGTTTCGCTACTACTGTAGCTTCTTCGGGGCAGTGTACAGGTATACTTGCCCTGATGAAGTTACGTTAGAAGCGAAACCCGTCGGCAAAAGTATAAATAAAAGTGATGTAAACAAAGTTATTGTTTTATTTTTTAAATTAAATTGGAATTTAAATTAAGTGGAATTGTACTCGATGTGACTCCTCACTAGTGACATATACAATATTTTTATAGTATTGATGTCACTCGATACTCTTAAAATAAAGTCCAACATTTTCAAAGCTTTATTGGATATGGTTTTCATATGCTTGATAATATTGAGTTTCTTATCAAACCATATACCCAAGTCATTAATTTCCGAGATAAAAACTAACAAAACGTTACTAATGGAACAATGACAAATTATTGGATTAATTATTCGATAATACCTCATAATTTGACATTTGCTTATGTTTAGTTGTAACTTGTTATCTTGACACCTAACAGAAGGTCTAGACAACATTTATGTTACATTATTTGTGCTCTTTGAGAAAAGATCTTAACTGGATTAAAAACCCCAACCAGGGAAAAGATAAAGGACATTTTATTATAAACAATTTACTAAAGTTATTTTTTGTACTTAGTGAATAAAATATATTTAATATGTTATTATTTATTTTGAAACACACATTATTAAACCATAAAATCTATGAAAGCTTTGACTGCCCAAGCGGGAACAAATCCTGTTTTAAGGCAGTCAAATGGACAAGTTTAAGTCATATTAAGTGCCATTATACATAACAGAAAAAGCTAGTATCGACACAGTATGGCAATACGATACATCTAGAGAAAAGTGTAATTATCAAGTATAAAGAATAGTACAGAAAAAACATATTAATTATATATCGTTCAGCAAGTACAAAAAGCAACGTTAGTAAATTCTTTACCACCTATTTGCTGCATCCTCTTCGGACTCTAACAACGTAACTCAATCTTATCAATATTAATCAATAATATTATCTTTTTTTTTTAATATTTGATTTTAAACGATTTTTTTTCTTCATAGCACCAACCAGTACCTATCAAACACATATACGTAATCACTTTATACTTAATTATTTTTCTTTTTTCTAGGTATATTATATTACCATACTATGTGAATACAAGATTTTTTCCGTTCTATTTTTGTATAATGGCACTTAATATAAACTAAACTAGTCAATTTGCCTGCTCTAAGACGAGATTCGTTCCTAGTTGGGCAGTCAATTTTAAAAAAATGTTGTTAAATAATATGTGTTTCTAATAATAAAAAAATAAAGAAACTTGTCTGAGAGCGTATGTCAATAATTAATAGTTCTTATTACCTTGAATAATTTCAGATCGTCTGCGAACATTAGGACTCGAACATCATTAATAATATATACCTCATCACTGACCCCTGGGGAACGCCACTCGTAGTAATGAATTTATATGATAATATCTATTTTATAACCAGTAAGTACTCTATTGATCAAATAACCACTAAACCACTTTATAGTGATTAATCTATACCGAATTTACGTCGTTTATTTAGTAATAACTCACGATTAACTCCATTGAGCGCCTTACTGAAATCAGTATAGATAGAATCGACATTTATTTACTAGACATTGACTCGTAGATTTTTCGGTATTAAAACCCACGATGTTTAAAAAAAATGACATTGTTTAATCTGAAAATTATTCAATGTAGTGGTTTTTCAGACATTTTAGTTATTGTCGATTAAAGGCACACCGGTCTGTAATTAATGATTTCGTCTCACCTTTTTTCTTTTTTAAAAATAGGAACGAGGAAACTGAATTTCCGTTTAGTAGGAAAACATTCTGTTTGTAAAGACTGATTGAAAAGCCAATATAAAGAATATGTTAGATTGGAAGGCACAATTATTCAAAAATGCAGGAGGAATGCTATTTGGTCCAACACTTTCGAATTGACCTAGTAATTTTAGTTCAGTCAAAATATCATTATATTCCATGTGGACAAGAGATACACTTAGATTATGATCAGTAGTAAAATTTGTTGTAGTATTAGTGAGAACTGTACTATCACAGTCACAAACACTTTTAAAGAAATCAACGAAAAGGTCAACGATACTTTGAGTGTCATGAAATAAGAATAAATATATATGTATTTATTCGTATTCCGAGCTTCTGTCCCTAATTAATTTCAATATATCGTTGAGACGTATCCGCCACACAGCACTATTCTACATGCATAGTTACAAAACAAATGCAGCTGCAAATTCACCAACTAACCGTTGCCTTCATTCATTCAATAATATTAACCTAAACAATTCAAACAAAATAGTGGTAATTCAAAATAATGACTACACGGTATTAAACTAGACTTTGCTATTATAATGGGTCTTTCAATCCCATTAATAATGTCTATGCAATTTCAGTTAATCTTTTCTCTATTAGATAACATATTTCATGATTTTGATTAAAATAGTATTATTTATAGTCCGTCACCATGTCTACAAACAATAGCTACTCTATTACAGTAATTACCGTGTCTGAAATGGTACAGGTTTTGCATGTGATTTTACGCGAATAAAAGCTACTCTATTTCAGCCTTAGCCGGGGTTGAAATGGTATAGGTTTTGTAAATACATGATCGGGAGAGGCCGGTTGACGGAGACCCTTTGACTTCTTCAGCTGGACTTTTTCGACCCGTCGCGTGGCACCGCAGTGGGAGGAATGGATTCATACGTCCGTCACTCCTGGACACACACCTTTACCTTTTCCTTCCCTGAACTTCGTCTCCCTCCTTTCCTTAAAAGAACACTCTGCACAGCATCCCCAAATACGACCTGAAGGAAATTATTTTCCCCAGAGTCTTCTGTGTGTAGTTTAAAAAAAATGGGCTAGAGTGTTAAAAAAATGTTAAATGTGTAAATATTTTGAGGCACGATCATATTTTCCTCGCTTTAAATTGTAAAGGTTGGTAAAATGATGAATGCGTTGTAGATGTGACAATTTCAATTAATGTCAATTGTCAAATTACGGGTGAAGGCTAGACAAATATGATAAAAAGTTATTGCTTCCAATTATGAAAGACGTTCAAAAAATTATCATAGTTTTTATCGGTATTTGAAAATCAATTTTTTCTACAGTGAAATTTGCCTCTTGGGAAATTGTGTTTTAGATAAGTAAGCTGCTAACGATCGGATAGTGGTATTATTCAGTGTCGATAGCATCAAAACAATGAGTTATTGTTGGACTATTTGTATAGTTCTAATCAATTAAATTGTTAATGAGCTCGGTACTCCATTTACGGTTTTCCGACTCATTTGAATTACGTATCCCCATGCGCCGTTCGCTTTTTTATTGTTCAAAGTAAAATAATATTTTAATTCGGAATGAGTGATCACGACACCTCGCCAGTAACTCAGTTTGAATTGAATATACAACATGTACTCCAACCAGCAAAATACGTCATGTTTTTTCTCGGTATTCAAAAATACACGTATGAACGGAACAAGATTGTTCGAAGAACGGTTTGGAGTAAAGTCTATTCTTGTGTAACATTGTTCAGCATGATTATATCGTTTCTTTATGTCATGAAGATTAAAATAAGCGACGAATTAATTAATTCAACGTTTTCATTAGTTTTCACAGACAATGTGGCTATCGCGTTGACATGTTGCGCAGCAATTTGTTGTATGTTTTGTCCACTTTTTTTAACCGATCAGTTGTCGATGAAGTATATAACCAATGTTGAATACATTGACGAACTTCTTGATCTTCCTCCGGAATGTTTCGTCAAAATGCGAAAAAGATGCATAAAGGGATTGATCTCGGTAGGCTTGTTTGTTTCGGCAATCGTTTTTTCCGATTTGATCTACTGGTATAGTAATAAAATTCAATTAATGACGATGATGTATTTTGCTATGTACATCAATGATTTTGTTATGTTCCAATACGTGATGGATATTTGGATCATAACGTTTCGACTGCGAGCCATCGTCTCTCAATTGGTCTCCTGCGAGAATCTGAAAATTGAAAGAGATTTGATCGATTACGCGCCAAACAATTTAATGTTCGTTAAAAGTTGGAAACAGATGAATGAACTGTCCTCAAAAAGGAATATTTCAGATGATTTTGGTAACAGAATATCGAGAGTTAGGTTAATTCATGATAAACTTGCCGATAATGTTGACATCATTAACTCATCTTACGGTCTTCAGGTAAAACTGATTATGATATAATTTGTATTTTCATCTTACTTGACTCTTTGTTTACAATAAGTGCACACAGGCAGGAGGCACTGAGGTAAATAATTTCCCTGAAAGCAATTGTCATCTTTGGGGATGCTATGTGGAGGGTCTTTGGAGGACAGGAGGGAGTGAATCTGGGTTTTGAAGAGACCCATGTTGTAGGACGGAGGAAATACAGGGACCGACAAATAAATCCACAGCTGGGCTATTGAAAACTAGAATGAGACGTAGAAGCGACCCACTCTCGTGTCTCAAATGTCAACCGTGTACGAATATTGGGCGCGCGTTTTGCATGTTTCCCGATTGTGCATAGGTGCTTAAGGGATCAATAACACTAGTTCATCGGAGCAACTTCTAATATAATACCGGTAGATAATATACATTATTTCCACCCAACCTCTGTGCTCCAAAGATTGCAATCCGTTGGGATAGGCGAGTCTATCAAGGGTTTTCTTAGGTATTTTGGGGCTTGAGACCAGAGGTGGCTGCTAAATTCTACAGTGGGTGCACATGTGATTTATACGGGGTCAGCAGTTGTGTACTATTTATGTATCTGCGGGGCCTGTACCGTACGCTCAGCTTTTGAGAGGCTAACTTGATTCTGGAGCCCCCGTGCCTGAGCTGGTCACTCAAAGTTACACCAAGCATTTCAATAGTAGACTTGTTGGGAAGATTGTTTCGTTGAAGGAGACCAGATTGTCATTTCGATCCCTTTTAGATATTATATTTATCATGCATGATTGGATTTTTTTGTACATTAAATTCGACGAGGTTATTCTTACCCCAAGAGGAAACCCTGTCGAGGTAACAGTTCATTCTTTGCGTCAAAGCTCCCTGAGCTGTTGGAATTTGAATTGTGCCCTCTGAGGGATTGTTAAACAAAAAGCTATCATGGACTGTACTGTCATACGTTTAAAAATGAATTGGTGCTCATGACGAAAGGCCATTGATTAGAAAAAAAATCAAAGTCGGATACAGGACCGATCCCTGTGGGACGCCAAGATTTTAATGTAGTAAATGCCCTTTCATTAAATACTGAGGTATTCTTTTTGAATTTTAGTCTTTCGCAATGTTTCTCCCGATATCTATAGTAACATGTACGAGCATCTGTTACCAAAAAGATTATATGTATTTCGAGTTGGCATATATAATCATTTTGCGGTTGGCTCGATTAATTTCCTTTAATGATACGTGTTTCGACTCAATTTCAGGTGTTACTCTCATTTGGTTCGGCCATCATGTCAACGATACAGGGTATCAATTCAGTGATTAACATTGAGGGGTTTTATGTTGTTCCTAATGTGAGTATATACTAAATTAAAACTTTTATGCAACACTTACGCATTGTAAAAGGTGAAGTGAATGAATTAAGAAATTACAACACTATACACTGCTCTATCAATGAAATAGACATTTTTAATGACACGATTAATCAATTTAAAAAAGAAGTTATATTATTAAATTCAAGCTAATAATGTGATGATGCTTTTTATCATACATTGAATATAAAATACCAAAACAGTGTATCATCAGCACAGGTAATTAAAATCACAAGGAATTAGTTTATGTACATACCCATAATATGTTTTTGATCTTTCACTTGTTTTTAATTTGATTTAGTAGAATTTTTGCGGGAAAATAATTTTATATATAATAAATTAAAAAAAAAAACACCGTTCAGAAATACGATAGTCACAGAATGTATAAAATATCAGAATATTAATCGGTCTAAAATTGATTCCCGTTGAATTCATGCCTAAATAAGATTGGTTTTTGATTATCACAATGTTTTCAATAATTGTTTTTAATACATTTTTTTTTTTAGAATACTAATGCAATGTGCTCTACCGTGGGCTGGTGTACCCATTTCATGGTAGTGATGTTTATCCCAGTTTTATTTACCGAAGCGATGATGTATGAGAATAAAAGAGGAATCGTTCTCATCCATAAGCTGTTACTGGATGAAAATATAAGTAAGCTTCCCAAGTTGTTCCTAATATAAAAAAAAAAATTAAACTAATTTTAGAATTAAATGTACCATGAACTCTGAAATCTAATTGAGCATCAGACTAAGACTGTGATGGGCTGGCCATAGAAAGGATGCCAGTTATAGGACAATAAAAGTCATGGCCATGTGGGTGGCCCATCGCGATCCAGAGCCTGACATAAGAAGAGGTGGATTGACTGTTTGGAAGAGCATTGGAGCAGGATGAGAAAATCTGAGGACTGGAGGTGCATGATTGGGCACTGGGCCGATGGAGTAGCGTTGAGTCATGACTCATTTTGGTAAGAGCAGGATTCACGGTACCAGCTCAAATTTTCGTACGACTCAATTGAAAGACGGCTCACTTAAGAGCCGACTCCCAGTTTATGGGTTTATACCCCAGTTTATACGACTCCCAGCTACCATGGTTCCCAGCTTCCAGCGTACAGGTGTAGGTACAAAACGTCCAGATGCTAGACCGTTAGGCGCCGTTCACGCACCCACATACGTGTAAATACGATAATTATTCTTATCTCTGAACACGACTGTGTGAACCCTCGAAAACAAATGCTTTAAGATGCGGGGTTCACAAATGCAGCAATTAGTGCCATCTGTTTACATTTCTATTAATTAGCACAACTTTACTAAGGAATTAATTATCAGATTACGTTGAATTTTTGACATAGGGTTGTCGATAAAATACGGAAATTATGTATATACTGGCTTGTAATATGTACACATGAAGCGTTTATCCCAACAAACATCGGCTACAACCAGCAGCTTGGCCATTATTAATATCAATTAATTTGTTTTTTCCTACTGCCTATCCCGATTGAAAACTCTGCACACCACTGCGTAGCGTTATAATCATGTTTTCGTTTTCTTTTTAGGTAAGCACCATGGTCAAAACCTCGCCCTATTGGAAAGTCAGATGAAGTCCAGACCATTTGTGTTGAATGCTTGTGGATTCTTTTCGGTAGACTGCAGACTGGTGCACAGTTTTGTAGCTACCGTAGCAACCTATATTGTTGTACTCTTCCAAATGAGAGGAAAAACACAATAATTGAGTATTTTATCATTGTCATCATTCATTGCTGAATGAAGGCTTCCACGAGCTGCTTCCACCAATTTTGTAATACAGATGTTCCTATTATATAAATAATGTTGAACCAGTCACTACGAAATAGTCAACAGGAACTATGAATCACGTTACGGATAAAGATTATAGCCACTGCATTTTCTGATTGTTCCTGTCGTGTTTATAAAATAAGGTCATGCTGTTTGTTGAAGTAGTCCGGAGAGGTAGATACTCAGTTTTGACGAGGTGAAATACTACCATCCAGCTGAGCTGAATAGCCATCTTCCGTTTCTGCAAGTCCTTTCTCATCTCCTCCCGTTATCACACTATTTTTAGCCTCACAACATACTGAAATTTTGGATGGTCTAATCCCACTGTCTCCGTGTAGTTGGGAAATAAGAAATAAGGTAAATATTTCTTTTAGATACATGAAAATAAAATATTTGCTTATGCGGAAATGCAAAATAATGCACTTAATTTTTTACTTTATTTAAATGAAACGCGTAAATATTGAAGGAGAATCAACACCATCTTTAATTTTGTTAATATGATATAACATTTGTCGGAAGTGCTAACTGCATAAAATTGATTTTTTAAAATAGGTTGTTGCGTTCTTAGTTTGGGTATTTTATTTTTTAAAAGAACCCAAATTAGAGTATTTAATTTAATAATTAACTGTAATCAGTTGGCAATTTGTATGTAACTATTGTCTAATGTAATTTTATAAAAAAAAATGACCATGGTGGCGCCAACTCTCCTTCAATATTTACGCGTTTTTGTTTAACTGTCCCCTTACGGTGCCAGACACTCTGTTACCTGAGCCAACATTTTTGCTCCTAACGTATTAATTATAAAGTCTATGTAATCCAAAATTTTTGTAATCCTATAAAAAACATTATTGAACAAATTTGTAAAATAAACATTGACGTTTGACTTATAATTTCATTCATATTAATACGCACTTTGAAGGATATCCCGTCCTGCATATTCGTTAGCATTCCGGAATCGGTTCAGGGAGATTCCTTGATTTCTTGCTACAGCGTGATTCATTCTCAGTTTCTTGCAAAACTTGCATGTGAATAGTATATCTTTGACTTGCACGAACTAACATCGGTGAACCGCTATGCTCTGCTGCCAACGCTATTATGTATGTGTCTTTTGTGAATTTGTAAAATGGCAAGACGTGATTTGACAGACCGATTGAAAACATTACATGTTTATTATGTTTTTGTTTCCGTATTTATGTAAGATTTAGAACAAACATTTGTGTACTTGACATTCTTTTTTGATTTGTTATGTCTTTGTATTGTTTCTTAACTTGAACTCAAATAGGTTAAGTTAGGTTAGGTTATATCAGAATACTTTGATACATTTTCACTTAACGTGTTTCTTGGGATTTTTTTTTTTTTTTAATGTTTTATGTATATTCTTTTACACTAGTTAAATATTGAGTTTTTTATTACCCACAAGTGTAATTATTTGCATTTTAACCTGGAGAATGTTTGAAGAGTATTATGTTATTTTTTTCTGTATATACTCGTATGTATACATATTTTTTTAAAAGAAAGATGAACATTCCTGGGTTACTTATAACCGTACAATTTTTTTAAATCTCCTATTATCATCATTATAACCTTAATATGTTGCTTGTGTAATGACTGAGGAGTTAGCCAGCGGAGGAATTGAACTCGCGACGTCTGGGTGCGACCCAAACGCAAGGCCAACTCAGCCACTAACCGGTCCGAAATGATAAATAATATATAGTAAAATTGTTACTCGATTTGCACGTAAAGACCCTACTTTTATAGGTCTTTATTTCGGATTTTAAATCATAATAACGATCATGATCACTTTGGTTTTCTAATTATTCTTAAAAAATATAATACAAAACCAAAATACATATTATATCCAGTGACATAAATCCAAACTCAGATTATCAATGTAAAAAGATTATTTCAATAAATAATTTAAAACAAAATAATATTTTACTAAGACATGCTTTATGCTTCGTTCGTGTTTGGTATTCGTAGCGGGCTGTCACCGGCCGTCGGTCAGTACGCTTTTGTCAACCTAGCGGGACGTACGTCGCTCTCAACAATGCTTTATGAGTCTATGAAAAACTATAAATAGTATTTTGTTTATAACCCTAAGATGTCTTTTGCAGTATAATCGACCATAATTAATAACCGTTGATAGATTGTATTCATATTTTTGGCTTAAAAAGCAATATTCTTTTGAATTTGTATGGGATAACTCCGAGTCCTGAACTGGAGAGCGCATTATAATTTGGCACCGTAAAGGAAGTGTTAAAGAAAGTAAAAAATGAAGTGAGTCGCACGTCTTGCCGCCTTTTTGATTAATAACATTGTGTGTCTAGTTTTTTAATTATATAGATTGATATTATGTTAATTTGTAAGGGAATCGGGTCGTATGGAAAATAAATATTGCTTCACTGTCCGCGAACGCACCCGATTCCCGATCTCTTTGTTAATGTATTCTGGGCGGTTTGTAAGAAGCGTGTTCTCATCGATCACTCAGAAAAGGAATGACTTGAATAAAGCGTCAGAGCAGTACGGCGGTGGGAAAGAGACGGGCTTGTCGGGTATCCACACAGTGCGGTAGGTCCGCGCGTCGTAGACTACCTCAAATAGCCTGCAAAAACCAATTCGAGTCAGTTAGCCTTCGATCGCCAGCCTGACAAGACGCCTTCTCTCTCTATTGCACGCTCGACTTCCCATCTACTTGTCTTCCTTTCTTCTGACCACCGCTTTACCCTGGACTTCCGTCGGACTACTGCTTCGCACCGGAACCAGACCAAGCAACGTCCCAAGGACAAGGCCCGCAGAATTACAAAAGTTGTAAATAAGGGTCTTGTCGCTAGTACCGTTCCTCCTTGCAGAGGGAACGGTACGTCGTGCTTTCTCCCCTCCCAGCCCTCTCCGCAAATCGGGATCAGCGTGCCCCTACAGTTCGTTTGTATGCCATTACGTCTGGTACAAAGTGCAATTTTTTGTTTTTTCCACAAATGCAAATGTTTTTTTTTTCAATTATGAGTTTTTCTACTGAGTCCTAACTAGAAATCGTTACCAAATTAATATGATTTAGGAAACTCCATGTTCTAAGTTGTCAGTAAACATAATATTTTTCTTCAGTTAAGCTGTAAAATAATGATACATAATAATAGTTTTACAGACTGTACAAATGTCCATAGGCATTTAGTAGGCCACTGATTTATTTAAAATAAGAGGATAAAAAAATACGAGGACAAAAACAATGAGGACAAAACAATTTTGTTCAATTCTTTCATTACTTTGGGTCGACCAAACTACAAATACCCAGGAATAATATTATTTTGTTCATTACCAGAAATGGTAAGATTCTTTAATAATAACTTTTTGGATTTCAAAACACAACTGAAAAAGTGTACTAAGAAATTAAACTAATATAAAATATATATATATATATATGATAACATTTAATAATAAAATAATAAAAAAAAACAGACTTTTAAATAACCAAATAAATAAAACCCCCCATACACACAAGCATAGCTTTTTATGGGGTACTTATTTAAAAAAAATACAAAAGGAGGCTCATATTATATTTATTATAAAAACGAATTGTTACACATGAATTATCACTCTCTATCAATATTCATGCATTTACTTATTAGTATTTACTGATTATTATTAAATTGCAATGCCGCTCATCTCAACACAGGATTGTCCTAATGAGGTGAGTGGCTAATGTTTTTGTTTTTATATTTAAATTTAAGAATAAATAAATGATTAATTTTATCAATAAATGATTACTTTTATTAAATAAATGATTTAGTATCTATAATCGTAACATAATATGTGTAATGTACAATGTGGCATAGGATAATTAACGTATAGCATAATGGTACAATCTTATAGTGGTATATTGTTGAACAAATGTTAAGGCCCCGCATTAATCTTAAAGAATTTAGATTTAGGCAAGAGGTCTGTCTAGCATCGGTTTTGAATCCCGACTGACCGCTGTTGAAAGGCATATACGATCATTCGAAAGATAGAAAGAGCGCGCCAATGTGAAGAGCGTTTAGAATAAATGGGCGTAAGTGACAATTCTAAAAAATATTAATAAAACACGACATATTTAAGATAGATCAAAAATCTCAGACGAATGTCTTAAGTAGCGTTTAAAGAAACACTATATTTTTTTTTCAAACCTACAACATGTTAAATAACAGAACAAACCAGTTTTTTTTTTAATTTTCGGAGTATATTTTACGATTTTTTTTTCTATCGAGGGAATTTCATATAATTACATTTTCAGCCCGTTGACTGATTAGAGATTATCTTCAAAAATAAAAATATATTTTTTTAAGAGCATGAGACCTCCAGTTTTTAAGGGATATTTGTAATATATCCATAGAATTTCTGTTTTGCAGAGCCTTAAATGTGTGATTCAAAATTTGGCCGTAAATAATTAAATAAATAACTAAAATGTGTGCGTGTATTGTTTTTAGTTTCCTTGATTTTCGGGGACTTTTAAGGTCATTTTGAAGTGCTTTTTAATTGCATTTGAGAGTTCATTACTATCTTTTATTTTTCTAATGTCTTCACGTAGTTTTATCCTGTTGTCGATAAGTGTTAAAGAGTTTAAAAAAAATCTTGATGTCAGATGCAAGGAACATCAGCGGCGCGATGGTGTATATTTAAACATTATTTTTAAGAACCATTTACATATATAAAATAAAAAAAAATTGAAGTTAAACACAATACTGATTAATACGTAATAGTTATATTTTTGTAATATGAATGTTTTTATAATGTTGATGTTTTTAAAAGTATTGATGTTTTTATAATATTGATATTTTTATAATATTGATACTTTTATAATATTGGTACTTTTATAATTTTGATATTTTTTATGATATTGACATTTTTATAATATTATTTAAATCGGTGTTCTAAGATTGGACTCTAGTATCTCAATAACAAATCTGTAATGCTTTTACCATTATTTTTTCTCTTTAATTTTTTTTTCAATTTATGTACA